>JASCZW010007864.1:0-58524 GCA_034211315.2 Aedes japonicus
TTGTTGAATTAGCGGCAATACACTTTACGCTAGAAATCGTTGCCTCACTTACACCGGATCAGTTTTTCATTTTTACGGATAGTCTCAGTTCTATAGAGGCTATTCGCTGTTTGAGGCAGGTAAAGCACTCCTCGTATTTTCTCATGAAAATACAAAGGCTTCTAAGTACTTTATCTTCGCGTTATTTTATCATCACCTTTGTATAGGTCCCTTCTCATTGTTCGATTCTGGGCAATGAGAGAGCGGACTTGCTTGCAAAGGTAAGCGCTATGGAAGGCGATATTAACGATCGACAAATCGCCTGAAACAATTTTTTTTCCTATTTTTTGTCAACAGTCACTCGTCAGCTGGCAGTACAAATGGAGTAAAGGAGATTTGAGGCGATGGCAACATTCTATCATCCCAAAGGTGTCGAAAAAATCTTAGTTGGGCAATATGGATGTGGGTCGAGACTTCATTCATTTGATGTCTCGCCTTATGTCCAATCACTATTCTTTGAACGCGACAACCCATACAAAAAAAAAAATTGAAGGTCCATACAAAAAACGTGACAAGGGGGGGGGGGGGGTATTTAATAAAAAGTCACTTTTTGCGTGGCATAATTTTAATGGACGTTCCTAAATGGAAAATTTTGAAATCGCTGTTAATACCTAGTAATTTCAAACCGCAATACATTACCTTCAATGACACATTAGAACAGTAAAAAAAAATCATAGCATGTAGATTCAATTGCAATTGTTGGCGAATGAAGTCTGTCTCCTGGGGTAAAAGTGTATAAGACGTTTAGGGTCTGAGAGTGCAATCGAAAATAGATGTGGCTGGCGAAGTACAACTTCTGTGTTTTCTGTTTCAACATTTGTGTCACTGTCAGTCAGACTCATATGACTCATAGGTTAGATGTTAAGACGGAGCTGTTGTGTACTAAACAGCTTAATTACTCTTGGGCTTTTCTTTTATTTTATGCTACGAAAGCTCCTTCGAAACCCGAAGGAGAATGCACATATTTTGCAATACTATTGAACAAACCTGGAGCAACAATAGAAAAGGGCCTATCAACATTTGTAAACAAACACTTCTGAGCCTATTTCTTCGCAAAGCGTAGGCCACGTCGCTCAAAAGCCTACTCTCATCCTCTTTCCTTCGAAAATCATGATTAAAACTGCTTGCAAATCTTGAGAGCTTAACGATTTTTAAAAACTATAATGTTGATTTTCACTTATATAAAGCAAAATAAAGAATTTGTTCGAAAATAAATATTTTCCTTTGAGAAACAGGTGTCCACGGAGAAAGAAAACGTTTTCGTCGCTCAAAGCACAGCCTACTATCTTCCCCTTTCCTTCGAAAATGATGAGTACAAAATTCGTGCAAACCCTGATAGCTGCGGACGCGTCAATACCAAAACTTTGTTTGGTTTTTGAAAAATATGCCTCTTCTGCTTGCATTAGGGCATATTTTGGAGTCCAACAGTGACTCTGTTAAAAATTCTAAAACAATTAAATTTGCTGAACATAGCGCAATCTTATTGAAGTTCGATCTTTTTGAACAGGTTAAACTGTGTTGAGCATTCTACGAGATACATGTGGCATTTCGTTTTGTTCTCTTCAATTGAGTAAGTGAAAGTATGGGAATGTACAAGTTCCTCCCAACTATTGGTTTCTTGGAAAACATGAAAAAAGAATCTTCTCTTAAAAAATCATCCTGAGTTAAAGTTACGCTGATTCCCCAATTCTTGCACTATGGATAGCTTGAGTTTTGAGTGGATAAATCAAATTTGGCTTGACCTTTATTTCTATTAAGTTCTTATAGTGCAACTGGTGCACGCATGAATGCTCTTCTTCCAGTTTTCTGGATCCTTATGCATGCACGCATTTAGCAGCCCATTTGATAAAAAAGGAAGGTCATTTTTAACCCCTCCACTCTTATGGCATCCTAATCTACAGAGACGAACATAAACACGACGTAAGACATCACCGCCGCAGACATAACGGTCGTGTGAAAAGAAACCCCCTTTCTTTCTTGTTCCATTCGGAGATCCTCGCGAATACCCATTCATAGGAAACATGCCATGTCACGCTGAGTCGGATATATTCCCAAACAAACAGCATAAACCCTGTTTGTATGTATTAGTAACTCTTTTTTGGCACTTTACATACTGCTCTGTTCGTATTGTGTAAGTACCTAGCGAGCACATGGTTTGGTTACCAACCATATCATCGGTGACGAAGACAGACCTACCGTCATCGGTGGAAAGCAAATAATCGCGAATGAAGCCGTCTGCGAAAACACGAAACCACTTCAAAATAACATCGATGAGATTCACACAGCCTAACGCTTTCTCGAGTCTACCTCCAAACAGGTTGTTCTGTTCCGAAACAGGCCACATTATACGAAGGGCTGGAAAATTTGCATAATTCTCGATTGTCGATGATTTTTGCGACAGTCAAATGAAATCGACATATCGCCCTAACATCTGATTTCGTAAACAACCCGTTGCCATGGGGGCATCTATTAATCAATTTCAACATGGACTCACTTTACATAAACTAACAAATCAATCGTCCATGAAGTCTCGCCGGTCATCGACTCAGGCTCATTGTTTCAAATAAATTCCCCTCGCTTCACCCGTCCAATTAACTCCTAGAAGTGCGCGGAAGCGAATCCCAACCGAACTGGGTTCGCCCCCTCGTTCGCACAGCTGACTCGAGTGACTTACCACCAGTAGAAACCGCGTAGAATGCAAACCGAGCAGCTATGTGTGCCGGAGCCAGCCAACGACGATAACCTCTCACAGCACAACATACAGGCCTGCAACTGAGCGGTTATCAGCTGACTCAAGCACAACGACAACGTGCTACCAGCAAAAAAAAACAAACCGATCGAATTTCACCACACAACAGTGAGAAAATCTCACCACTCGGCACTTTAGTATGCAACAAACCGAGCTCTAATCACCTCTGGAGGTCGCACTCTGCCGTTACCAACAGCAACTCACTTCCTATACGGAGGAAACTCACCGCTAACTGCTCTATTGCCTTCGGTACTTCACCACCAGAACCCGGATAAGACGGAGAATCACTGCACTGTGCCTATCGCTGCCCGGTGCGGTTCATTTTATATGGTAAAAATCGAATTCCCATCTTGATGAGACAAGTCTACTTCTGTCTCAATATCAATTTATTCACGGGGTACTATTTTCGGTTCCACGTCCGACGGCACTCGCGCGGTAGTTCAAATATGTAAACGCACACACTGATGTCGAATGCACACGCGATGTGTCGTCGTAATTCGCGTTCACTGCTGCTGACCTTCCCCACCCCTGGATAAACTTCCTCTTGGAGAATCGGAGAAGCTTAAAACCACTAATATTGGGAATCACTGATAAAAGACCACCTCGCGCCGCGCCGGTTGCCGTTCGTTCGTGCAAACAGTAACTCGAGCAAGCGGCGCTGTTAGTTCTGCTGCTTCGCGAGAAAGACTGAGCACAGCGCTGAACATTGTGGGCCGAATGACTTGCAGAACCTGCGCCGCGGTGGAAGGTACTTGCTGGAGCAAATGCAGAAAGTAGAGATCGCCCGGTTCCGGACATGAACGGGGGGAGGTGGGAGGAATGAATCAACATTAGCAAAGGTTGTCTTTGGCTTGCTTGCTTGGTTGTGCGGCAGAGGGAGCCCTTTGTGCCAATTATAGATTCTATGCAATAATTTTGCACACACATGAACCGCCGGATCTGTTTGCTGGAGGATTAAAGGTTAACATTATCTATGAGACGACAGAAGAAAGCCGCATCCGAGGAGTCACAGTTGAAAATAACTTAATAATGCTCGATCAGATTACACCGATGTGCTGATACAGAAATAAGCTAATTAAGTGGCCAGGGGGCTATCCAGAAACTACGTGGTATATGGAGTATGAGGAACAGGGGGTGGGGACGTTACTTGCTAAAATATTAACAGGATTGATCTTGTACAGGGACACGGGAGTGGGGAAGAGGGGTATTGTAATGTGTTATACCATATTACTATCATCGAACAACATTGCATATAATCATATCGTTTGTTTAGCATGAGCATGAGCATTATTGACCGCCCGAGGTTGCTACTTCGTTGTTGCCACATCAGCTGTTATTACACAGAGAACCAATAGATGATGCTTGGGACTAACATACATCTTTAATGTGTAAAAACTGGTGATCCCAAACAAAGGCAATATCGGCGCCGGCTCCGTCCGAATGAAGGTCAAGTAAGGAAAGGGTTGGAATATGTTGACGTGATACTCGCTTTATTTTAAGCCGAGAACACCTCTGCACTCCCACGAGAAATCACTAGGATTTTGGATTACAGGATTTGGTAGCAGCAGGGTTCGTTTTGGTTAACGATAAGCTGTCAATTGAACTGTTTGAAAATTACTACCCTTATCCAATTTGAATCGATTAAAGCAACTGTAGGGATGCTATTGGGGTCACTCACAAAGCGTGATGGTGGTTTTCCTAATAAGTTTCCTAATAAAAATACAATTATATTCACACAGACACACTCACACAATTGAATATATATCCCTATCAAGGTATTAATAATTGTTAATATACAGGTGGAACAAATACTAGATGAATTGAAAGTTCCGGAACACATCACGAATAGAGTCCTACAAGTGATGTCAGCGGAAAGGACAAGTATTTTATGGGAAGGAATAAGAACTGAGGAAAGGATCAAAGGAAAAGGAATCAAACAAGGGTGCCCCTTGTCACCCTACATTTTTACATTAATTATGCAGAAAGTGCTTAAGGAAGTGAAGAAACAACACTCTAACGTAAATTTATTAGAGTTAAACAATGGGAAGATGCCGGTTATACTGACATTCGCGGATGACATTGTAATTATAGCAAGGACAGCAAAGGAAATTGAAAAGATATTAAAATTATTGAAAAAAGAGTTAAAAAAGGTAGGACTTACGATTAATGTAAACAAAAGCCAGGTTTTAATCAGAAAACCCTATACAGGTATACCTCGATAGTACGTACATCAACTTTCACACTTCAATTCGCAATTGCTAAAAAACTACTGATTGTATGTGAAATCTAATACATCCAAAAGAAAGTGCAACTTTCTGCTCTTTCTTTTGGTTTAATTTGATTTCACATCAATCTGTACTTTGTATGCAATTGTGATTTCAAGTGAGAAAGTTGATGTACGTACTATTGAGGTATACCTGTAGTGATAGAAATCTTCCTGAGAAAATAGAAACATACGGAGAAGAGTATAAAGTAGTAAAAAAATATGAAATATCTAGGAATTTTCTTAACGGAAGCGCTAGATTTGCCACAAACCACCAGGAAAAAATGTAAACAGGCAATAGGAAGTAGTAAAATTATTATTGAATTTTTGAGAAGATACAAACCATCATGGAAATTAGCCAAATTGATATACAAGACAGTCATTTCGCCTTCAATAACATACGGATTGAAGGCCGCCGCATTAGTAAAACGAAATAGGAGATCAATTAGTAAATATGAAATGCAAATCATCAAAGAAATGTTAAAATACTGTAGGGATAAACCAAGAGGAAGAGTTAAATTGTCTAAATTATTGGATGGGAAAACTGCGGTGAACAAGATTAGGGTAATGAGGATTTAATACTGGGGACATATTCAAAGCAGGCAACAAGGACATCCATTAAAAGTAGCACAGGCAATGAAATATAATAATAAAAAAGACAGGGAGACCAGCAAAGATCTGGAATGACTCAGTATTAGAAGATAAAAACATAATTCCAGGAATACTAGAAGAGGAATGGATAGAATTAGCGAAAGATAAGGAAAAGTTAAAAGCGAAAGCAGAGGAGATTTATAAATACGAGGGAAGCGAGGAAGAGTCAGAATCAGGTGTAGAGGACTAAAGTATGAGAGACTAGGATTAGGATAATAAAGGATAATGAATGAAAAAAGGGAAAACAAATGTTATTTCTCTCAATTATGAATGAAAATAAGAAAATATTGGTAAATTGGAAATTATACATATAAATTTAATTGTCTCGTTTAGTTGGTAGGCTCAGGCGCCAATTGGAGTGTAGTAGTGTAATATACGAAAATTGTCTCAAACCGTTCTTCTATTATCATTATCAGAAACAAAGTCACGAAGCTGGAGGAACCCTCATTCATCCGGAGGCAGAATGGTTATCAAGAGCATACAAAACCAGGACGAGAACGATAAGGACTTGAACAAGAAGGAAAGTAAACAGAAAAGGAAAGAAACAACGAAGATTGGTAAGCACGTTTCAGTTTTACTTATTATATATATAAAACCATAACTAAATACGCGCCAGATTTTGATTTTGGAAGTGTGATTGCATCTCATATATCCATTTGATATATGGGAGTATTCATGCGGGGCTTATTGCATATGATAGCGACCTCAGAATGTAGGTGTAGAAACAGGCATTCTCGAAATGGGTCGTTGGAACTGCAATAGAGCTATCACCTTTTATCTCCAGGGCTAAAAGTGTTTGCACCTATAGAAAACACAAGGTCAAAATAGGTGCAGACAAATTACTTTCATAAAAGCACTGCCGGTCAGTGGGAGGTGAATTGCACACACACACACATACACACACACGCACACACACACACACACACACACACACACACACACACACACACACACACACACACACACACACACACTATCTTGCTGGATCCCGGAATGTTCAGGGTGGTGATGCAAAAGTGTCTGGACGAGGGCGTCTTCCCCGGACGCCTGGAAAAATTCAGAACCTTGTATTGCTACCAAAGACAGGGAAGCCACCAGGAGATCCATCGGCATATAGACCTATATGTCTGTTGGATACAGCGGAGTAAGAGTGCTCGAGAGGGTAATCCTCAACAGACTGGCAACGTACACGGAGGGTACAGGCGGTCTGTCGGACAACCAGTTTGGCTTCCGCAAAGGGAAGTCGACGGTGGATGCCATCCCTGTCCGTCACCAAGACGGCTGAGGTGGTAATCCAGCGCAAGAGGCGAGGAGTACGCTACTGTGCAGTGGGTCACCCTCGACGTGAGAAACGCCTTCAACAGCGCCAGTTGGGTGGCTATTGCCGACTCGCTCCAGCGCCTACAGGTTCCTGGTACCCGTACAAGATTCTGGGAAACTACTTCCAGAATCGCGTACTGGTGTACAACACGGAGGAGGGTCAGAAACGCGCACATATCACCGCAGGCGTCCCACAAGGTTCGATCCTGGGTCCGGTGCTATGGAACACGATGTACGACGAAGTGTTACGGCTCGAGTTCCCGAGCGGGGTGAAGATAGTCGGGTTCGCAGACGACATCACCCTGGAAATATGTGGTGAATCCATCGAGGAGGTGGAGCTGACGGCCTCGCACTCCATCGGCATAGTGGAGAGATGGATGCGCTCCAAAAGCTGGAGCCAGCTCACCATAAGACTGAGGTCACGGTTGTCAACAACCGAAAATCGAGCAATACGCTACGATTAGTGCGAGGCAACTGCACTATTGAATCGAAGAGGTCTTTGAGGTATCTTGGGGTCATGATCGACGATAAGCTGTCCTTGTACCAGCCACGTCGATTACGCCGCAAGAAAGCCTCCGTGGCTATCTCCGGCATTATCCCGCATGATGTCGAATAGCTCGGCGGTGCAAGGGAGTAAGCGTAAACTCCTGGCCAGTGTCGCCCTGTCCATACCTTAGTGTACGGCGGGCCGGCATGGATCACCGCCTTGAACATGAAGTGCTACCTAGGTAAGCTAGAGAGCACACACAGGCTAATGTGCCTAAGAGTGGTTAGTGCATACCGAACGGTATCACGCGACGCGGTCTGTGTCCTAGCGGGGATGATGCCGATAGGCATCGTCATAAAAGAGGATGCAGAGTGCTTCGAGCAATGCGGAACAAGAGGTATCCGAAAGACCACTAGAGCCGCATCAGTGGTTAAGTGCCAGAGGGAATGGAATAACTCCACCAAAGGTCGGTGGACCCACCGACTAATCCCGGAATTATCCGGGTGGGTCGGTAGGCGACACGGGGAGGTTAACTTCCACTTAACGCAGATTCTGTCAGGCCATGGGTGCGTTAGACAACATTCGCGCAAATATGGGCATGGCACAGTCCTCCGCATGTACCGAGTGCGCGGGAGCAGAGGAAACCGCGGAACATGTACTTTTTCACATGTCCCTCGCTTCGACGGCGCGAGATCCTGCAGCTGATGGCCGTAAGCGGTCACGACACGACTCCGGATAATTTTGGTCCCGAGGATGTGCCAGGACCGGGACATCTGGGACGCGGTATGTACGTAGCATCCCAGATTGTCCTCGATCTCCAATCGAAATGGCGAAACGACCAAAGGCAGGTCGAAGGGCGGCGACCTAACTACTGAAGACCTAAGTAGTTAGACATAGTGGGTGCTTAATTAGCACAAAAGCCCCCTCCCCGAAGTAATACCGAAAGGTGGTTCCGGGGAGGGAGAAAGGCTTAAGGCACGGGTGGGTTTTTAGTGGGTCGAGGAGTTGGCACCCTCATCCCCACACCCTGAGTTCTTCAGGTGTCTGGTTGCAGATTTTCCATCCCGTCTAAAAAAAAAAAAATAAAAAAAAAAAATAAAAAAAAAAAAAAAAAAAAAAAAACACACACACACACATACACAAAGCGTTATGGTGGTTTTCATTGGGAAACTAGAAAATGTTTAGCAATGCTGGGAAGCCGTTATGGACCGGTTTAAACCAACAGTAAGGATGCTATTGGGACCACTCACAGAGTGTGATAGTGGCATTTCATTAGGAAAACAAGTCAATTCATCTCAACGCCTAAGAGCCAACTTGGACCAATCTACACCACCAGTACGAATGCCGCTGGAGTCACTTACAAAATGGGACAGTGGTTTATTCGTTCCAAGGTAGGGTAACTCGACGAGCTTGGCGAGCGAATAATTTGGGTCACAATGAATTATGTACCACACCACCGACCCATCCTACCCGGCGAACCACAACTTTTCATGCTCACTCAATCACTCGCGCAACGAACAATAGACAACCAAAACAATAGACAAAACGCTAAGCCCGATAACAAAATATTACGGAACGAAGTGTCGACTCAACCGATTCAATCAATTAAACTGATGGTCGACGCAAACCTATAATAAATAAATTTTATTATTATAGATACAATGGGTAACAATCACCTGTCTTGCTGTATGTCCTTGATTTGCCTGTACCCAACTCCGCAGGCGACCGTCTAGGTTCTCACTGAAACCGTTCCATAAAATGACATCAAAACTTTTCGCAAACAACGAACGATCACTCTTTATGTACCAAGCGGCTTAATCAGATCGAAAACAAACACAACTTCTTCGAAAAATATAGATACCGAGCTATGCCCGATAGTAAAGGCAGTTCGCAACAAAGCATCGAACACGCACTCACCCAACCAAACAATAAATGACCGAAACAATAGATAACGCGCTATGCTCGATAACAAAACCGACATCAAGGTGATACGACGCATATGGTGAACTAATTATATAGGTTGTAATTAACTAGCTAATTAATAATGGCCCAAAGCCAATCACATGGTACTATCACCATCATATCTCACTTATTTTCATTGGGAAACCAAGGAAATCCTTAATATGGTGATTCGGCGACTATGGCAAACCAATAGGACGAGTCAAAACCAACCACAAAATCAATCACGATCTACACCCACAGCAACCAACATATATCAACCAACATATATGACCGCAACTTTTTTGTTCTATTTTTTTCGCTCACTCCTCCAATCGCGCCGCCGAACAATAGATAATGCACTTTGCCTGATAATAGAATAGTGCGCAACAAAGAATCGACACAACCGTTCACAGCCGATGCGCAAAGCAGACTCCAAGTTCTAATCATATCGTTTTTTCTTTGTCCCTAAAGCCAAACCATTAATTCAAATAGTAACACAACTGCTCAAATCTTTCGTTTCACAATGTTCGTATTTATATGAGTGAAATTTGTGTTTCATTTGTATGAAAGCCCCTTCCTTCCATAAGAAGAGGGATCACTAATCACCATACAAACCCCACTTGCCGAATTTGGTTCCATTTGTTTGATTAGGTCTCGAGTTATGTAGAAATTTGGGTTTCATTTGTTTGAGAGCCCCTTCCCTTCCAGAAGGAAGAGGGGTATCCAACCACCATATACAAAAAAAATCCAGCATCCATAAACCCTCACATGTCAAATTTGGTTTCATTTGATTGATTATTTCTCGAGTTATGTCAAAATTTGTGTTTAATTTGTATAGGACATCCCCTTTCAGAGGAGGAGGGCTCTCAAACTATCATAAGAACCTGCGTTGCCCTAAAAATCCCTACATTCCAATTTTCACGCCGATTGGTTCAGTAGTTTCCAAGTCTAGGGTAGTAAGGGTAAGACAGACAAAAAAAACATTTCTATACATATAGAAATCCTGCCTCCAAAAACCTTCACATGCCAAATTTTTGTTTCACTTGCTTGATAAGTTCTCGACCTTATGCAGAAATTTGTGTTTCTTTTGTACGAGAGCTGTTCCCTTCTAGAGAGCAGAGGCGTCTCAAACGACCATAGATGCATTTCTAGCCTTCAATAAACCTCCACATGCCAAATTTGGTTCCATTTGCTTGATAATTCTGAGTTCGACCACTACGCGGCGCTAGTGTGCATATTATCTTCCAATTTGTGATTGGTATGTCTCTAGATCCTTGCTAGTTAGGACGATGTTCTCTTCAGGAAACTTGTGCTAGTGACCAAGCTCTTCCGGATGGTAGTCACATGAGTTCAAAATTCGTTCACTGCGTGGCGCTAGTATGCATATGAGCTTCCAATTAAAGTATGCTATATCTAGAAATGTTTACTGGATGCCTCAAAAGTTTGACGTCAGTTTGGAATATTTTTCGCGAGTAATTCCCAAATTGGAGAAAAAAACCTGTGAAATTGATTCCGGTCAGCTGAAGATAGACGAGTGTTGTGTATCTTGGGGATCACACCGTGTTCAGGATTAAATATTAAAATATGGTTACAACTTTCGGCTTTTTGAGTGTGAAATCAAGTGAGTACGAGTCCAAATGGAAATTTTCTGCAGTGATTTTCAGTTGCAAAAGTTGTATTCGAAAATAACGAGAAGTTGTAAAAATCAGGTCATGGTTCAGCGGTGGAAAATCTGCAAAGAACAAATGAGACGTAGTAAGTGTTTCCAAATTCGTGTAGCGAAACAGATAATTGTAAGCCATGTATAATTTTATTTTGAACTTACATAAAATATAATCTAATCTTATTATTAATTATATATACATGAACACATCACTTATCAAGGTGAATCCTGATCCATCGAGCCCTACCCTACTAACATAGAAAATCCTCCATCCTGTGACCTTTGTGGGGATGTAGATGTAAACACAGTCTCCAAACAGTAAAGGCCATACTAACTTTCCTTCCCCATTCCCACCTGATTACAAGGACCTGGCCGGCGCCGTTATTGATTATTAAAGAAATTGAGTCACTGAAACGTGAACAGAGAGAATGGTCGGTACTCCCAGCACCCATTCAGTTGATTCATTGGGCAAATGCACTGATTCTAATCAATCACGGAGTAGCAACCATTGATACGTTCAGTCAGGCAAGCTAAGCTAAGCTCTATCTAGAGATTTTTACTAGTTAGGGCTTTGCTTTTTTCAGCTAACTTATACTAGTGGCTTATACTCGTCGCGCGCATCTTCTTCTTGTATATGTCGATTCGTTTTTTAGAATCAATTTAAAAGGACGAACGTCCGGCATACTTACGACATGTCTAGCCCATCGCAGCCGGCTGATTTTAGCGGTGTGAACGACGGGATGTTCCTCCAGCAATTTATGCAATTCATAGTCCATCTTCCATTTGCGCTCCTCCGTAGATCGTACGCAACACCTTCCGTTAGAAGACACCGCCTCGATTTCATCACCGTCGATCTGAGCTCGGAGTGGGAGGCTCAATGTGACGTGGCATATTTGGTGCATCAGTCCTCACCGGAGTAGCAAGAGCCATGGGGTCGGTCCACCAGTTATTAGTCAAATACTAGTTGCCTGTGAGTGAGACAGCTTCGATCTATGTTTTTTTCGTACAGCCTTGGATTTTTTTTCTAATTGGCAGAAAAAAGGTCTATTTCAGCTGTCTCAAGGCATTAAACTCTACAGCCCTCGGCAGAATTGTTGTTTGGTGTAAGATCAACAAACACTGATTTGTTAAAAAAAACCTTTTGATATAACTAGAAATGAGAAGAAAATATAGTATTTTGCATTTAATTCAAACTAACTTGGCTTATCTTGACAGATACCCGTATTTCGTCTACAATGTGCAAACTTCTTTAGTGTCTCGTACTTATAACTCGACTTTTGATATAGCCCAGCCTCTTGAAGCTTCCCCTGTTTCTCGGTATATCTTTGGCCCTTGATAACTCCTTCCGCCTTGATTCCACCTGTTCTTGCTCCGTCCATCCCGTATTAAATAGCTACCCCTTGATCTCTTGACCCCCTGTGTTTTTCTATCACTTGCTCCTGTAGCTTCACAGCCTATTGCGGCATTATTGCCCTTTGCTATACTACTGACTCTTGCTCAAGTTTCTCTCTCTCTCTTTCTAATTCTAATTTGTACATCCATATTGCTACTCTTGCTCCAGCTGTCCCACTGGCGCTGGCTACTTTCCTACCTCTTCTTATTCTTTTGCTCTAGGGGTATTTTCAGCGTAAATAAACGGGAAGCTCAAATGTACACTAGCGCCACACATTGCGTGAGTTCCGAACATATGGGACTACCACCGAATGGGCTTGGCTACACGGAAGAAAAATCCGTGCCCGGATCCGTGAACTGCAGTCATGAATTCGAGAACAAGCAAAAATACACCGTGAAATTAATCACGTAATCGGGAACTAGTTCATGTTTTAGGGTAAAAGCATAAAAACGTGAACTAGTTCACGGTCCGTTTTCATTTTCGTGAACGCTTTTGATTCTGTGAACTAGCAAAAATTTGCTGAAGAAAGCAATTCCAAAGTCCTACACTGAATTTTCTGCGTTATCTATTGCACATAAAGGGAATGCTAGATTTGGCAGAAAACAATTGGATATTTCATGTAAATTTAAGCCAGATAACGCCTGAATCTAGCCTGTTGTATGAAAGATTGCAAACAATATCGTTGTTTACGCTCTTTTGGCTTGGAATTACACGAGGGGAAATTTTACGCGCTTGTTAAAATTAATTTTTTTTTTGTGTAGTAACTCGAAAGTAAAGCGCGTCTAGCGGTGAAATTCCCAATTACACCGGAATCCAGTGACACAGATTTGTTGGTCCAGCCTCATACAATAATTCTGCTGAAGACGAGTATCGATTTTTCCGGTTTCAAGTTTTACAGTCCCAATTAACCGAAAAGATTGGTACCCGATCATGAGCATATATATATATATATATATATATATATATATATATATATATATATATATATATATATATATATATAAACTACATACCTTCACCAGACTTTGCGATGTCATTCGATAGTCCACCTTGATATTGAAAGAATAATTGCAACAATCAAAGTCTCACCAATTTGCCGATTAAAAACCGATGGTCAACAACATCAGTTTTCATTTCGTCGAATGGTGTTAACCACTAATTAGTTTACTGGTAACGTCTATGATGATGGTTTTCGACTGTTAGGATTCGTTCACTTTGTCGATGTCAATCAAGATTCTCTCCCATATTTCAAGAAGACAAAGAAATTTAAAACCGTGCACCGTGGCACTATTATATTTTGTCGGCTCGTTTAAGTCGGTTAAAATGTTATACAAATGTCTGTATAATGTCTGTAGTCTGTATGAGCTCTGTATGACACTTCATAAGTCTATACAAATACAGACATGTCTGTATATCTGGCACCACTGCCACAGAGCTAACTCTAAGACTGAATGGTCCTTAGGGTATCTTCAGCGGTGGTCCAAATCGTGGTTGGGATTTATGTTTTTAGATCAAACACAAAAACTTCGCTGCATCGGTGTTGTAATTTTTGCTTTATTTTTTATTTTTTAATCAGTTCGTTTATTTGTTAGGCCTCGACGTGTAACAATTTTACGGAGCCGGATATTAACATTGTTGTACAAAAATTTTTACTTTTTTGTTATTAGTAAAAAGAGGATGTTATCACTTCCGTGGCTAGCTCGAGGTTAGTGGGTCACATGATATCTCGTTTGAAGAGGCCAGGGTAGTGTGAACTTATTTAAGCCATTATTTGCCGCTTTTGGTTGCACGACATGCTGCCAAATCCTCGATCGTCCTGTAGTCCCTTCCAGGAACAAAGCCGCAGATGAGTGAAGCCACCGTTTGCTGGGCGGGTACAAGTAGCACGAGAAACAAAAGGATAGTATAACTGGGACACAATGGTAGGGAATTTACTATGAGTGGAAGGGAAGGAGGGTGGATGACGTTACACTCTTAGATCAGACAAACAGCGGAATTCGTAAATCGCTTGCATGTAGGGAAGATCACGCAATCCCAAACCTCTCTTTCTCTACGCGGAAGGGTTGTCTCACCTGGCCACTATGGGTATCCAATAGTCGTGCTCTGGAGGCATCGTATCCAGGCAATGCCTATAAAAACTGCGTGAGCGATGTCGTCATAACCGTTTCCGCACCTCCATAAATTGCTATCGACGAGGTTCGTTCTGTATGAGATGTACAGTGTCTAGCGAGTAGTGGTTGGACATATAAGTCTTGACATCACACGAATGAAAAACCGCGACTTTCATCGAGACCTTTGAACCACGATCTCGATGACAAACATTTGAACAATGGAATGTAACCACCGCCCAAAGAGAATTACTTCTTGTCCAATCGTTTTGCCAACTTTGAAGAGAACTCTGACGTACTAATGGGAAAAATTCATCATGTGAAATTCTTCTTTCAAAAATCTCGCCTTCTTGTGCGCCCACCTTTTGCTAGAGAGTCACGCCATCTCATTGCCTCCGGGATTGAGCAATGTGACGGGGACCCATACAAAGGATAATCTTAAATGATCGTTCGACAATACACTTTACATCTGCTCCCTTATTTGTGCAAGGAAGTGCGAATGCGTGCCTCACCGTTTTCATCGACTGCAGGCCCTCAATGGGAACTGAGACTATCTGAGAAGATGAAATAATGGTCTATGGGCGTACCGGAAATTATCCCCAGTGCGAAATTGATTGCTTTGCCAGCTCATGGCATACACACACGAAGTTCCCAAGAAAGTGCTTCTGTGGCTGACAATCAGCGAGAAGGGCATGTCAAAGCCTGCCGGAAGTTGCGTCGTTCATCAAGAAATACCATAAGGGCGAAGACGCGGTGTTCTGGCCGGATCTGGCGTCGGCCCACTACTCGAAGCGATCGTTGGAGGAATTGGAGCGGCTGAATATCGATGTGGTACCCAAGTCGGTGAGCCCGCCCAACGTCCTCCAGCTGCATCCTATCGAGAATTTCTGGGCCAACCTGAAGCGTCAGATCTACTCCAACAATTTTGTCGCAAAAACTGAGGAGGAATTGATAAATAAAACGAAGAAAGAACTCCAAAACTTGCCTACACAGGATTAGCAAAGGCACTTAATCCTTTGAACACCCAAAATAAATAAAGCAAGATTGTAATACAATTTCGCATGATTTTGTTTCATTTCTCGTAATAGATCGTAACGTGGAGAAAAAATGCAACATTGGTCGTGGGCAAAAGAGCAACACATTAATTCGCATTGACAAATTCATTGTGTGAGTGAGGTTGTGCAGTTTATTAGTGTTGAGTATAAGATTGAAGCTCGGAAGGTCAATGGTTCACAAAAAAAAACCACGATACCCGCGTCCACGATACCCACGTCCACGATTCGAACCGACGTCTCCTGCTTCATGGCTCTAGATTGTAACTATTTAGCCACATTAACAAGATGAAATGAATGGAATAGTAACCCAACAGTTGCTTCAATTGTCGAGGCACTCAGCGATACAGCAATGAAGCAAATGTCTCTCACACACACTTGCATGGCTTCGTTTATTTCATAAAGATGGGAAAACTTGATGAGAAGGGGATCGAAGTGGTGGTCAATAGCGTTGCGACATTCTGTGGTATTGGCTCACCCATTTGAAACGTGTTAACGGTTGAACAAAGAACGAACGGTTGCTGCGACTGTCGAGACACTAAGTACACAGCGACAAATTTGTTTCGAGGAATCTCTGTGCTGCCAACCGCTTGCACACACTTGCGTGGCTTCGTTTATACCATAAAACGCTTTGTGGATCATGATGGGCAAAATTGCCTTTTCTGAATCATGCGCATTTCTCAAGATATGATTGCAAAATCTGCAATTGCATTTTTTTCCACCTTGGTAATTTTTGAGTGAACTTATGACTTAAATAAGTTTGTGGAAGCTACGATCGAAAAGACATGTGAGTAATCCTCTGGTAAACCAGGCCGCCAGTGTCATGATTTGTTACAGAACGTTTAAAAGGTATGGGAAAAATTGTAATAGAGGGAGGCTGATAAATCTAAAAAAATATCGGACGTCATATTTGAATCGTCTTTAAATGGATATGCATCAAGTCTTATCAAATTAGAAAATTCTAATGTTATATGTGTAACGGGTATTGCCTTTAGGTGGGTATAGAACTCCTCAAGTTCTTCTGACATTTTTGTATACTGTTCAGCTGATATGAAGCAAAGATTCCGTATTGTAATACTTTTATTTGACTGTTCAACTGCCCAGTCATCTAGTTTCCGACAAGTTTTGATTGTGTTTCCATACTCTTCAACAAGGCTTTCTCTCATTGCCATTCGCTTGAGATTACCAACAATAGCATGCAACCCATGAGACGTTGCAACGAAGTGCTATTCTGCTTCCAATCCATAGTTGGACTTGAAATTGCACAAGCTGGCAAAGGTTTTTTTTTCTTGTAATGGGCCGCTGTCCCA
Organism: Aedes japonicus; assembly: GCA_034211315.2. Lineage (NCBI taxonomy): Eukaryota > Metazoa > Arthropoda > Insecta > Diptera > Culicidae > Aedes > Aedes japonicus. The sequence goes on from JASCZW010007864.1 coordinate 16,977, forward strand.
TCTGACATGAACATAATTTTTCAGCAATATATTGAATTTTGTTCAATAAAATCTAGCAACTTTGATATAAACAACTGACCTGCTATTGAGTCATGGGTCAATACTTCAGATATTAAGATAAAACTTTTGTTTTCCAATGCAAATTCTTCATCGATCCACCTTGCTCGTTGGGCGCCTGTTTTACTTGTGCCTTTTGATTCGTTTTCGAGAACGATTTTAACAGGGCTAACGTCCGGCATTCTTAAAGACATGTCCAGTCTAGCGTAGTCGGCCGATTTTAGCGGTGCGAACGACTGAGGTTCTCCCAGCAACTGATGCAATTCGTAGTTCGTCTGCGATCGTACGTGGATCGTACTCAACACCTTCCGTTCGAAGACACCGCTTCAATTTCATCACCATTGATCTGAGCTTGAGTGGGAGGCTCAATTTAGCATGGCTTATTTGTGTGCATCAGTCCTTATCGGGGTGGCAAGAGCCATTTGGGTCAGTCCACCGGTTAGTAGCCAATATCTACAATATATACTAGTTGCCTGTCTTCTGTGAAAATTTGACAGCTCCACCAGTTTGTTTAGGCTAAAGCTTCTATGATTCTTCGATCTTTGGTTTTTTCGCACTGCCTGGGATTTAAAATTTCTCCGCTAGGAGCGCTTTTCTTTCTAGCTACTATGAATGACTACAGTGACGCTTTGAAAAAAAGGACAACTTGTTCCATTCTATGTTATTAAGGGAGTCACACCAATTAGGACTTATCTTGTCCTAGTGGTAAAGCTCTTCCTCACATTAGAGCTCACATTTGATAACTATACCAGCAACTAACCTAATCTATTATCTGCACCTAATTCCCTATGTTCCTATGTACAACTAGCAACCACAAAGAACCTATCCCCTACACTGAATATGTGTACGTCGGTCTGCCGTGTTGCAATTCGGCTCGAATTAACTGTTAATATTTTGTTTTTTAATGTCCAACGTGCTTGCTAGTGTTAACATGGCGAATAGAGATTTATATATGGATACTAAGCAACATTTTGGCTATTTTCTCCGGTACTTGGCTCTTCAAGCAACGTTATGTTGAGCCAGTGCATGGTATTGGAATTATCGAACAGCTCAAAAGAAATTTCAATCAAACATACTCTCTTTAGTTGGCAAATTGATTTTCGCGTTTTGAAAGAGAAGGATTATAGTTGTTTACTGAGGGAACATGGTTCACGAATGAAATTTTCTTCTCGGTCTTCTTGGGTTGCAGGTCGGCCTGGGTAGCATGTAATAAAGGGCGATCACGAAATTATTGCGACACATTCAACAGGGCATAACGTTTTTACCATTGGGTAAAAATCAACCAAATTTTGCACACTTTCTCATTGATGTGTATTGTTTACATGCTGTCAAACTGGAAGTCGTGTTTTTCGATTCAACAAAAATGGAGGTGAACCAACGCGAGTCGAGAGAACAAATTCTTTCCAAACACCTGGAATTTCCTGACCTGTCGCACCGGCAGTTGGGAAAATGTTGAACATTCACCAGAGTGTTGAAGCGGTTCCAGGAGCGGTTGACGTTGGACCACGGCAAAGGAGCTGGAAGAAAACCGGGACCGGAGAACAAAAAGACGGAGGGAAAGGTGAAGCGGATGATTAAAGCAAATCCCAACGTCTCAAGCCGTGATTTGGCTAAAAAGATCGGCATGTCGCAGAGCTACGTTCAGAATGCAAAGAAGAGAACTGGACTACATACATACAAGGTACAGAACTTCCCAAACCGCGCTGAGCGGCAACAATCGACGGCTAAAACTCGGGCACGGAAGCTCTACGAGAAGATGCTGACAAAATATGGCTGCTTTGTGATGGACGACGAAACGTATATAAAAGCCGATTTTAAGCAAATTCACCGGCAAGAGCAAGTTCTATGTGGACGACAAATTTAAGAAGAAGAAAATGTCGAAGTTCGCCTCCAAATATCTCATTTGGCTGGCCATCTGCTCTTGCGGACTCAGGAGTGAGCCTTTCGTGACAAAGGGCACAGTAAATGGCGAGATCTACAAATCTGAGTGCCTCGAGAAGCGCCTTTTGCCGTTCTTGCAGCAGCACGACGAAGCTCCGCAATTTTGGCCAGATTTGGCATCATGCCACTATTCTAAAAGTGTCCTGGAGTGGTATGAGGCCAATTCTGTCCATTTTGTTCCAAAGGACATGAATCCGCCAAACTGTCCGGAGCTGCGCCCGGTGGAGCAGTACTGGGCAATGATGAAGCGGGAGCTTCGGAAGAGCAAGAAGACAGTCTAAGACGAAAAGGACATGTTAAGAAAATGAAAAAAAACTGAGAAACTGGTACCGGATGACACTGTAAAGACTTTGATGGATGGCATCAAGCGAAAATGCGTTCAATTTTACACTCAAGGCTCCATCGATTAATTTTTCTTTTTATTTTTGAAGTAAATATATGTATAGAACTACCCTAAAATTTTGGTTTGATTCTAAACGTTATAAGAAAATTGGCATGACATTTTCGGTGTCGCAATAATTTCGTGTTCGCCCTTTACTACGATAATAATAGACATTTACACCGTCCTCAACTCGAGATTGTACAGACTGAACAATGAACATAGAGCGAATTACCACGAACAACTTTAACATTTTCGTTTTGCGAAAAGTTCCATTGGCTGGAACGGGAATCGAACCCTCACTTCAGAGCAATCACTTGACCGACGGGTGACGCCGCTAACCACTTAACCACGATTCCGAAAATTTTGATGCGTTGCACAGTGGGAAAACACGGACCCAAATTCCCACAGATGAGACGCCGCTGGATTGGCTGCTTGAAATATATCATTTCTTATGGGAAATTTTCCAAAAAATTGAATGGTGCCATTTTCAGCCTGCGTCAAGCCCGGGAAACGGTCCATTTTACCCCATTTACCCCTAAAAATGTTTCTTTTTGAGTTGGCATCAATGTTACTACAATCTCCGCTAAATGGTTTGCCTGCATAGAATCCTATTTCATATTGAAAACTCTGAGGTATCGAATGGTGCAAGTTTCATTCAGTTCCGAGCTCGGAGAGTGGCTTATTTTGCCCAATTTCCCCATTAATTTGAGATTTTCTTGTTCGTACCCTTTCAGCTACAATCGCTGCCAAAGTTTTTGGCTGAAAACAGCCTATCTTACGTGAAAGAGTCTAAGAAATCGAATGGTGTTATTTTCGTTTAGTTACAGAATCGGAAAACTGTCCATTTTGCCCCAATAAACCCCTACTGTGCAAGATTCATTCAGTTTCGAGCCTGGAAAGTGGCCTATTTTGCTTCACTTCTTCTTAAATATGCGAATGAAACAAGGCTGCTCCGAAGACTGAAAATGGCCAAAACCAATATAGAACTATTAAAAAAGTATATGCGCATTTGATAAATACTTAGAGGTCGTATCTGAAAATAGTTAAAACGTACTCTTTATATATAAGAAGCTTTAAACTTTTTCGCAAGAAACATGGGGTGCCCTGAAAACTTCTGTAACTAAACGAAAATAACACCATTCGATTCCTTAGATTTTTCACGTAATTTAGGCTGTTTGTAGCCAAAAACTTTGGCAGCGATTGTAGCTGAAAGGGTACAAAACAAGAAAATCTCAAATTAATGGGGAAATTGGGCAAAATAAGCCACTCTCCGAGCTCGGAACTGAATGAAACTTGCACCATTCGATTCCTCAGAGTTTTCAATATGAAATAGGATTCTATGCGGGCAATCCATTCAGCGGAGATTGTAGTAACATTGATGCCAACTCAAAAAGAAACATTTTTAGGGGTAAATGGGGTAAAATGGACCGTTTCCTGGGCTTGGCGCAGGCTGAAAATGGCACCATTCATTTTTTTGGAAAATTTCCCATAAGAAATGATATATTTCAAGCAGGCCAATCCAGCGGCGTCTCATCTGTGGGAATTTGGGTCCGTTTTTTCTCACTGTTTTTCTCTTCCTTTGACGACATTTTGAGAACTGAAATGCTAATCTCAAAATCAAAATAGAGGCTACAAGTCCACATCTTTAAAATGAGGGGTGTGTAAAAATTTTTAATGCACGATAAAAGGAAATGCGTCAAGTTTTAGTCGACCAAATTTTGATCGAAACACCCTTTACTAGAGTGGACAGCAGAGCCCTGAATGAAGAGGCACGAACATACAGTACGAAGCAAAATTCGGAAAAAGGGACGGGCCTCAGTTGTATAACCAGACCCTGAATGAAACTAAATTAAATCAAAGAAGAAGACATTTTGAACTATTTGTTATACGTTTTTGAGGACCCGGTGGGGAAAAACAAATGTTCAACCAGTTCATACGGAGATTTGTATGGGAGCAAAAGCAGTTCATTTAAGGTAACAAATTGAACTACTTATACTGATAGCACCTAATTGTTCATTTCAAAATTTCCATGCAAACATTTTGTAAGTTTTTCATTGCACTGAGAGCTGAGCACTGAGTGCTGAACACTGAGAATTGAGCACTGAAGGTTAAGAACTGAGTTTCGGAGCACTGAGCACTGAGCACTGAGCACTAAGTGTTTAGCTGAGCACTGAGCACTGATCACTGAAGTTTAAGCACTGAGTGCTGAACACTGAGAACTGAGCACTGAAGGTTGAACACTGAGTGCTGAGCAACGAGCGCTGAGTGTTGAGCACTGAGCACTGAATGCTGAGCACTGAATGCTGAGCACTGAGTACTGAGTGCTGAGCACTGAGAACGAGTGCTGAGCACTGATCACAGAGTGCTGAGAACAAAGAACTTAGTGCTGAGCAGTGAGCACTGAATGCGGAGCTATGAGCACTGAGTGCTAAGCACTGAGCGTTGAGTGCTAAGCACTGAGCATTGAATGCTGAGCACTGAGCACTGAACACTGAGCGCTGAGCACTGAGAACTGAGAGCTGAGCACTGATCACTGATTGCTGAACACTAAGTGCTGAGCACTGAGCACTGAGGGTTGAGTTCTGAGTGCCGAGCACCGAGTGCTGAACACTGAGCACTGAAAAACAATTTAAAAACACTAAACGATACCTGGGAACTCCATGGATGACCTGAAACCATACACCTTATAAAACATACTTCCATTTTTCGTTGGTGCGGCTGCCACCTTAGGTATAGCTGACGCGATACAGCGTTTCTTACTCAACTGCTGGATGCCAGGACAGACGCTGTTCGAGCCGCACCTCCTTGGTGGACAGACGCTCGGCACGCACCTCCTCAATCTAGCTAAAGTCAGAAGTACGCAATCCTTAGCTAAGTACGCAATCCTTAGCTGGCAGTCTTTGTCATCGCTTGACCCGTGGAAGCAGTAGGGACTTGTGAAGACCAAAGCTATGTTACGGGAACACATGCTTCATCCTATTTGTCGACTTACCATTTCGCAGCCCAGAAGTCCGAAGGGAAGGCGGTTAAATTGAAAAAGTCCCTTTCCAGGCATTGAAAATGCCGTACATGGACGAGATTCAGGACCAAGCGGAATTTGCAGAAAAATTTGGCTCTAATCTATCGTCGTGATATATCTTAAAGATCCACGCCGACTAAGGATTCGGTATTGATGTGGAAGTGGGTATGCATCCCGTTTAGTACGTTCGTTGAACTTCCTAGCAAATTCAAGAAAATCTCCAGGTTAACACAGGTAGGCGTAGATAGCGAGCGTAGGAGTGCGAATAATTCCGAGGAATTCACCAGATACAACGTTATGAATACACTGAAAAAAATCTTGTAGTGAAAACTACAATTTTACTCGACTATATTCAAAAAATACTATGAAATTTCAGTTAAAATTACTTCGTTTATGGTACAGTCTTCAACATTTGTGGTAAATTTGACAGACCTCATGTTAATATTAACTCCACCATGGTGCACTTCAAAATCAGCCGTGTCAAAATCAAACGCATTGCGCTTAATTTATCTCTCGAAATGGTAGTTTCTACAGCGGATTTTTCTTGCGTGTAGGTTGCCGAGAATTTCGAATTTTCTATTATCCACTGCCGCTATGCTCTTGCTTTTAATCCAATGTGTTCGCTAGGTAAATGAGTCCTTAAACTCTTTAAACTCCTAACTACCCGCACTCACTAGTGGTTGTAAACATTTCGTTGACTTATTGTTACGCTAACGGGACGCACTCAGTCGCGCACAACTTCATGGAAAATTCCCCCCACCAGCCGGGGAATTAAAAGTTCATGTTACGCTTCTGCCAACTCTCGATCCCGCATATATTTTTCTGCCATGATGTGTTTACCAACAGCATACCTTTTACACTTTTGCTAAAGCTCATCATCTTGTTGTTTTCTCATCTATCCATCGCTAACTCCGCTTCTCATTTTTCTTTTTTTTTCTTTTTCTTTTCCAGGTAAACTTCATCACCGGTCACAGTCAACTAGGATCACACGGTTCACGGTTCGTGACTTCCCCGCCCCGCCTGGTTTACTTGGATCGGGTTTTGTTCAGTGCTCAGTTGGTAAATAGTAGTCGTTGGAAATTGCGGAGCTTGTTAAACAAACCTGCGCCTGACCACGGCCACCGGTGGCTCCCCGAAGCAATCAGCTGCTTGACACCGGAGGGGAGACGCTGCTCCGCGGGCAATGTGTGCTGAAACGTTCAACATCGCATCAAATTAATTCACTGGTCTTCCGAGTCCTCCTTCCATGATAGGGTAGTTTGTTTGAATAATAATAAAAATACGTCAGAATCCTGTTTGGGGGGGAATTTCGGAACCGGTTCTCCGAAACAAATTTTCATTTTCATTTAAAGTAATAAGACAAGCATGAAATTCTCGGTTATAATGTTATTTAATAGACACTTGGGAGTAAAGAGTTTTTTTTTCAACGTGGGTTAATATCCTCGTTTGGCGAAATTTTGGGACTCCATGGAGAAATCATCACAATAAAAATATGAGGGGAAGTGATGTGTTTTTTTTCTTTTTTGTTTGCCAAGAACCGCTCGTTAGCGTGTCTTTGTTATTTTTCGGCGAAAAATGACGTGGGAGGCAAAAGTAAGCTGTGGGAAATGAAATTTTATTATTTCGACTGTTTCTGATGTAGATATATTATTTTAATTCAAGTGCGTTCCCGCCCTTTTGAGTGGAAGTACTTGAAATTAATGAAGAGTTTATCGTTGTTATTAAATTGAGCATATACATTCTGGTGAAGACTTATGGGAACAGTTGCGCGATAAAGTGGTACATATCAGCTTGAGGTAATTTTCCAACAGACGAACTACTTGAAAAACTCATTCTTATTGACACTTCTCAATCTACCGGTCGCCACTCACAAGGTTGATAGTGATAAGCAATAAGCTTATAATGCCAAAATGAAATAAATAAATAAGTGGAAACATTACACAGACAGTCTTCTTTTTGATAAGCATGATATTTGAAATTTGCAATGTGTATTCTTCAACATTTCAGTAACGCATTCTCCGTTATTCTTAGCCAGATGGGTGAGCTACAGGGTGTCTTTCAATAGGTGTCAGAAGTTTTCACTCTTAATATATATTAACTGGGTAGGTTTAACAGCGAAATTTATGATTCCCTTTTTGTGTGTATCGTTTTGACAGTTTATCGCTAAAGATAAGTAAGCCACTCCGGTTGTTTAAATTTATCAGCCATCATGGTAGCCATGCGGGAGCAAGTTTTAAAAAAATCACATTTGCAAATAGCCTTCAGCAGTTTGGAGTGGGTAAGCGTTTTGTCTTTTTTACCTTAAAGCGGTTGAAGGAAACTTGAAATGTCCATGTTTACCACAATCGAGTTGCCAGACAAATTTCCTGAACGCAGAAAATGATCAAATATGTAAGGCAGCAAATTAGTCGGAATCCGACCGTATCTGGCCGTAAATTGACCCAACAATTTCAACTATCCTCTTATTCGACAAACAGGTTACTCAGACATGATCTGGAAGACAAGACGTATCCGTACAAGACACAACGAGTGTACGAATGGGTGGAACGTTATAAGCTAGCCATGAGAAAAAACTGAGGGTGCTTCTCGGAAAACTAAAAATATTTACGAGAAGACTGCGGAGTTTCGGAAGAAGCTTGAAGAGAATTTTAGCTTAGAGAGCTCCCCGGGAGCTCAGTAAGAATAACAATACTGAAGTGCGTCCAGAGCAGCTCAGCTTATTCAGCTTCCCAGAGATGCCCAAGTTTTCCAGATGCTTCCAAGGATACTTATCACAAGAAGCGTGGAATGCTTTTATTAAATTTCAGCTCAGGAACCTTCACGAGAAGGTTAGGGAATTTTCAGAGAATTTCAGCACATGAAGCATCACAAGAAACTCATTTTGGGAATCTTCCCAAGATATAATCTTCATAAAAAGCTAATGAAAAGTTAAGTAAATTCTGATTAGCTTCCAGAAAAGCTTACCTCCATTTTTTTGAGATGCTTCCTCCCGAGCAGGAGACAACAAAATATGAATACCTAATTTTGATATCGATAACTGACGTTGGTTTTTTTAAGAGGTAAAATACATAAACAAAATACCTAAGGGTAAGCAAAATATCTCTCGAATAACAAAACTTGTTATTTCCGATACCTGGGAATACCTGAGAGGTGCTTCTATGGTATTGTCTTACCTCAATAAAGTATCGAATAACATTGTGGGAAATTTTTCTAGTATTTACCTCTTAATCTAAGTTCTTAAGTAGGTATTTTACGTCTCTTAGGTATTTTACCTCTCTTTCGTTTTTTACCTCTTAATCTGAGCTCTTAAATACCAAGGTCAGTTATCAAGTTATTCGTTTTTACTCGGGCTAGGATTCTTATCCACAGAAGTTTGTTAGGAATTTTCACTTAGGTAGCGTCCAGAGAACTCAGAAAATTTAAGCATGAGCATGAGAATGATTGACCACCCGAAGTCGCTACTCCGTTATTGCCAGATCATTTCCAGAGAATTTTATTTTAGAGAGCTGCCATAGACTTCAAACTGGGTTAGGATGTTTCTAGATATGTATGTCCCAAGAAGGTAGCTAAGAATTTTTTTAAGGGAACTTCCAGGAAAATTTACCTCCAGAAGATTCCAGAGAAGCTCAATTCAGAAAGCTTTAAAAGATTCGGGAAGCCTTCGAAGGTACTAAGTTGACTTTTCGAGAAAAATCAGGGATTCATACACCCGGCAAATAAACATAAGAATTTCATGAAATTCAAATTATGAACGATGGTCTAAAATTTCATAAACCTGACTTATGAAAGGATTTTGTTTTACACGACGTTGTTCTTGTACGCCTTTGAGCTTTCCATTTTACAAGTGTGAATATATACTCGTGTTCAAGTCACTGGATCTATAACCCCAAGTTCAAGGTTCGAATTCAGGTTGCTCGATGGTTTTATTTTTGCAGCATCTCTATATTTCATAACGTTAATTAATGGAATTCATAATGATTTCTTGTGGCCAGTAATCATAATGCACTCTTATGAATATCGAAAGTTTATTTCGCTAAGTGTAGAGCTGCTCAACTCACGAAATTTTCAGATATTTTAATAAAGAGGTAGCTTCCTTTACTTCAGTTCAGAAAGCTCCCAGAAAAGCTCTACTCAAGAAACTTCCATTAAAAAATCTTCACGAGAAAATTAACTTGCGAAGCTTCCGAAGAAAATCAGGGAAGTTCCAAAGGAGCTGAGTGAGCTTTCAGACAAGGTCAGGGAGCTTTCTGAGAAAATAAATAAGCTTTCTAAGAAAAAAATTAGTTCCAAAGGAGCTGAGTGAGCTTTCAGGCAAGATCGGTAAGATTTTTGAGAAAATCAAGAAGCTTTCTAGGGAAAACATGTAAAAGCTTCCACAGGAGCTCAGTTTATTTAGCTCAAAGAGAATTTCTAATTGGTGTGCTATCAGAAAAGGCAAGTTTTTCAAGATGCTTCCAAAACTACCCATACCATTAAGCTTGTTAAGATTTTTTACTTAGAGAGCTCTCAGTGAAACTTAAATTGAGCTAAGATGTTTCCAGAGATGTTTATCCCAACGTTTATCCCAAACTTGTTCAGTATTTTCATTTAGGGAGCTTCCAGAAAAATTCACCGCAAGAAAATTCCAGAGAATTTTATCTCAGAGGGTGCTAACAGAGAAGCTCAGTTTTTTAAGATACTTTCTGAGATGCTCAAGAAGCTTCACAAGAAACTTAAATTGGAAAGCTTCCAAAGACATTAAGATGGTTTGTGAGAACGAGTTGTTTTACCGTTACTGAGAATTAATCATAGGGAGTTTCCAGAAAATGTTCAGAAAAGCTCAACTCCAGAAATGCTCATATGAGGAAGCTTTCAGAGACGCCCAGCTACGAAAGCTTGCAGAGATTTGTGATATTGCTTCCAGAGATGATCACTGATGAAGCTAGTTGAAAATTTCAATTTAGGATGCTCCCATAGCAGTTTAGCTCGGGAATTGGGCAAAAAGCCTGTAGAGCGTCCAAGAACCTCTAGAGAATTTTATCTTAGAGTGCTACCAGAGAAATTCAAAACTACCAGTGCTACTGCTACCAGAGAAATTTAAAGCTCATTTCAAGAAGCTTCATGAGAAACTCCATTTTGGGAAGCTTATGATGGAATCCACAAGGCTTTGCTTCCATAGCTGCTCAACTCAGGAAACTTGCAGATAGTTTTAAAAATGGTAGCTGCAAGAAAACTTTACCCCATAAAGCTTCCAGGGAAACTATAACAGCCAGATTCACGAGAAAATTAACTCGAGAAGTTTCTGAAAAAACTCAAGAAGCTTTCAAACGACCTCGTGAAGGTTCCAGTGAAACTAAATTAGTTTTAAGAAAATACTAAGGAGCTTCTTGAGCAGCTCACCTCAGGAAGCTTCCAGAGAATTTCATCTCAAGCTGCTACAAGTGTAACTTAGCTTCTCAAGATGATTTCTCAAATACTCATCCAAGAAGCTTACTAAAACAAAATTCTTAGGGTGATTCTAGAGAAGTAAATTCTCTGGAAGCCCCCTGAAGTGAGCTTTTCTGGTAGCTTCTTAGTATTTTCTTAAGCCTTCCAGTGGAATCTAAGCTCCCCGAACTTAGCTGAAAGGCCCTTGAGCAACTTTGAAAACTCCAAAAGTTTCTTAGGAAGCTACCTGTGCTGATTTTCTCTGGGAGCTCAGTATTTTTATTAAACGTTCAAATTTGTCTAAAAATTTACTGAATTTCTATGGAAGTTCAGATATCTTCTTTAGGTGAGCATTCTTAGTTGAGTTTCTTTGAAAGCTTCCTGTCTTGAACTTTTCCGAAAACTCCCTAGGTACAAACTTTTTGAGTTTTGCCTCTGTTAGGACCACCCTAGGGGAACAATTTTCACAGCATTTTTTGTGGCAGCTTAAAACTGTACAAAATTTATTAATTTCCAAGTTCATTTTTGGTCTCTAACATCTAAAACTTACATTTATAGTTTCCTCCTATTCCTTCTGCTCTTTTATTTACGTTCTGGATTTTCTTCTGCGAGTGCTCGATTATTGCCTATATATGGTATCCACTGTTTTAATAATAGATAAGTCAATATAAAAGGTCTACTTTACTTACTTTTATACACCGTTCTATCCGAAAGAACCTAGTCTTAATCTCCACACTAAATTTCACGGCAAAATAGCACTACTTCAAAAAAGGATAACTCAATTTAATCTTTCTTCAACTTCGCTTTCAAACAAAGATGTCTATTATCTATTGTTTCTTCCAATGGGTCTTGTTTTCCTTGTTTTCTTTTGTTCACTCACCTTTACTGATGTGCGATACCATTGTCAGTCGGAGCCTTAGGTAAGTCGATGCGCAAGGTTATTTAAAGTATTATATAGGAGGTTCGTACGTACCCCCTCCCGGTAATTCTGGTGGGGGTATCTCTACTCCAGACTTACTCTCCCGAATCTCAAGCACCGCCAGTTTGGTCACTGGGCGCCAGAACTCAGCTTTGGCTGTTCTCACCAGAACCTGCCTGATCCTACCATCTGCTCCTTGGTAGACTTCAACGACGATGCCACGGATCCAGTTGTTTCGAATGGTGTCGTCCACGATGTATACTAGGTCGCCAAGTTTCATTGGAAACGACTCCGAGTGCCACTTCGTCCGCTTGTTAATTGACGGTAGATATTCGGAAACCCATCGAGTCCACAGTTTTTCAGCAAGCAACTGCGACCGCTTGTAACGGTCACGAAGAGTCTTCGCTTCACTCGTTGGTGGAATGGCACGTTCCATCCGTGCTACACCGACGCCCCGGATGAAATGATTTGGCGTCAATGCTTCCTCTACGCCTGGCTCTAGAGATACGTACGTCAGGGGCCGCGAATTGAGGAGTTCCTCAGCCTCCACAAGCCTCAGCCTTTGTCAACAGTACTTCGTCCGTCAACATTCGTCCGTCGTCGAGCACGTTCAACGCTGTCTTGAGGGAACGAACCAAACATTCCCAAACTCCACCAATATGAGGCGCACTAGCCGGATTGAAATTCCACCTGGTCCGAAAGTCGTTAAACACGTCTTTGACATCGACTTCTATCTGCTTCATGATCCCCTTACTAGTAGCTTGGAAGTTCGTACCATTGACGGAGTAGAACTCCAACGGTTTGCCCCTACGGCACACGAACATCGTATGGCCATTAAACAAGCTTGAGTTGTAGGCTATGGGCGACTTCAAGATGTACGGCTCTGGTCGACATGCAGGTGAACAGGCAGACATACCTTTTCTCAGACCTCCTTCCGACAGTTACCGTGAACGGACCACAGTAGTCCACGCCGGTAAGGCTTAAGGGTGGGAAGTTCGGCGTAGCTCGTGACCTTGGTAATGGAGCCATTCTGGGATTCGTCGGCTTGCATTGCATCGCCTTACACCACACGCAGGCTTTCGCGGTCCACTTCAGTTCAGCTCGCAGATTCTGGATGTGGAAACGTTACCGGATCTAATTGACGGCGGTCTCCATGTTAACATGTACAACCTGTGGGTGATAGAACTCTAGCAACTTTTAAGTCACCGGATTTCGTCGATGAATCTCTTCGGTTGCACTGATCTCCAATGGTATGCTTCCGCTTTCTCTCGTTTCAACGGCACCGTCTTCGCCGACCGATTTCCCTTCATGAACATTTTGATTTTCTCAGCTGTCGGTACCGCCTCGATCTCCAAACCTCCTCGCTTCCTTCTGCAGTTCAACATGAACCTCTGCGTGCACGCTACCGTTCGCACTAAGACCTTCCATTTAGAAAAGCGCTCTGGATCCACGACTGCCTCAGCCAGCGTTATGCCGTGGAAAAGTAGACACATTCGTATCTCATCGGACACGTTCGGTGCGATGCAATCTTTCCTCGGCCATTCCACTTCCGGCTGGTAAAGGAACTCCGGAGTATGGAACCATGAACCATCAGAACGAAGGCAGTGCTTTTTATCCCACTTCGTCATAGCATCGGCTACGTTGCATTTAGTTGGAAGCCATCGCCAATCGTCGAGCCTCGTAAGGTTGAGGATTTCATCGATCCGGAACGCAACGAACTGCTTGTAACGACGATGATCCGAGTGGATCCATGACAGCACGGTCTTTGAGTCACTCCAGATGTACCGTCGCTCGACTGCCAATGAAAGCATCTCGATGACGGAATTCACTAGCCTAGCTTGCAACACTGCCGATTGCGGCTCCAGGCAAGGTATTGATAGATGCTGCAGCGGTGCTACTTTCGAACTCGTCATCACGAGGGAACACAAAGGGCCACTCATCGTCTCGATTTGAAGGTACGCTGCAGCAACATATGCGTTTTCATTGACATCGACGAACACGTGGAGTTGTAAACTGCTGTAGTCCATCCCACCGCTGTGCGCACCATGGAAATAATAACGAGGAATACGTACTGCTTCGACGTCTGGGAGGCGTGAACACCATAAATTCCACTTTACAGTACATTCTTTATTGATTTGTTAGTCCCACTCGCATCCATTTCGCCACAAGTCCTGGATCAGCAATTTACCGTAGAACATTAAGATAGACAGCAGACCCAACGGATCAAAAAAGCTCATGACACAGCTCATTACGATTTTCTTCGTTGGGTGTTTCTCCCCGGACAGGAACGGCGCTAGATTATCCCTCAATTTGGTGGAAAACGAGAGCTCGTCGGTTGCCGGATTCCATATAACCCCCAGAACTCGCTCAGATCCAGACTCCTTATCTTCGCCGAAGTGGAAATCAGTGCAGTTTCCACTCACCCATGGACACCAAGAACTCTTAGGAGTTGGAAACCCAATTGCGCAGCTCAAAACCTCCCTTGGAGTGTACATCCCTGACCTCTAGCGCTCGCTTCCATTGTTAAAATAGTTTTCGACGTAGTGATTTTGCACGATCGCCTTCGTTGCTGCCGGGAACTGCGTTGCGTATTCTTTCGCGTTTAGATTCTTCACGTATTGCGCTTATGATGGTGAGCAAGTAGCGCCGAATGTCGCTACATCTATCACATACACTACTGGGGCTTTCGAAGGATCATCTCGGAACAAGAATCTTAGGACCCGTTTATCTCGCATCCTCATCTGGTGGTACATCTCCTTTATGTCTGCACTAAAGCCGATCATCCAAATTTGATTCGATTTGCTTGATTAGTTCTCGAGTTATGAAGAAATTTGTGTCGCATATGTATCAGAGCCCCCCTTTCTGAGAGAGTAGGGGTCTCAAACAATCATAAGAACCTTCCCCAGCCCCAAAAACCCCTTCATATAAATTTTCACGTTGGTCGGTTCAGAAATTTCCGAGTCTATAAGGGTATGACAGGCAGACAGACAGACAGAAATTCATTTTTTGTATATAGAAATCTACCCTCTAAAAACCTCCACATGCCAAATTTGGTTCCATTTGCTTGATTTGTTCTCGAGTTATTCAGAAATTTGTGTTTCATCTGTATATGAGCCCTCTTTTCAGAGAAGGGAGGGGCTCGAGTCAACTTAGAAATATTACTTGCCTTCGAAAACTTCCACATGCCAAATCTGGTTCCATTAACCTGATAAGCTCTCGAGTTATTCAGAAATTTGTGTTTTATTTGTATGGAAACCCCCTCCCGCCCCCTTCCAGATGGCGGAGGAGTCTACAACTTCCATAGAAACATTTATCTCCTCCAAAAACCTCCACATGCCAAATTGGGTTCCATATGCTTGATTAGTTCTCGAGTTATGCACAAATTTGTGTTTCATTTGCATGAAAGCCCCCCTCTTACAGAGGGCGGAGGGGTCTCAATTTACCTTAGAAACATTTCTTGCCTTCAAAAACCTCTACCTGCCAAATTTGGCTCCATTTACTGGATTAGCTCTCGAGTTATGTAGAAGCTTTTGTTTCATTTGTATGGGAGCACCGCCCCCCCAACCTAACAGAGAGAGAGGGGGGTTTCGAACTATCGTAGAAAAATTTATTGCTTTTAAAATCCCCGCATGCCAAATTTGGTACCATTTGCTTTATTAGATCTAGAGTTATGAAGAAATTACAGTTTCAAATGTATGACAGCACCCCATCTAGGAGAGGGGAGGGGTCTCAAACCACCATAAAAACATTTTTCTCCTCTAGAAACCCCCACATGCCAAATTTGGTGCCATTTGCTTGATTAGTTCTTGAGATATGCTGAAACTTCTGTTTCATTTGTACGAGAGCCTCCCTTTCTAGAGAGGGGAGGGAGTCTACCATAAAAACATTGCTTGCCTCCAAAACCTTCCGCATGCTAAATTTGGGTTCTTTTGCTTGATCAGTTCTCGAGTTATGCAGAAATTCTTGCTTCACTTGTATGGGAGCCCCCCTTTCCCGAGAAGGGAGGGGTTTCAAACCATCATAAGAACCTTCCGGTGTCCAAGACGAATCCAACAAAGTAAAAATCTTGCCAAACGGTCCTTCCGCTCGCGAGTTAAATCGCGACAAAGGAAACCCCAACTCATTTTTATTTATATAGATAGATAGATTTCAAAGAGATAAAAAAATTGTAAAAGTTAAAAATGGCGGCTACAAAATGGCGATTTCCGTAAGCCTCTGCGCGCAAAATATGGGGCGACAACTTCAAACCTGCATCCTCTTGTAGTGAACGAAAATCAAATATAGTTATATTTACTGAAAGATAGTGAAATTTTCTACGGCCTGAACTAAATTTCAAACAATTTAAACTTAAACTCATTGGATAGTGATCATTTGAACTGAGAAGTCTAATTTTTTCGCTACTTTTTTGCATTTCAATCGTGTTGAAAAATTATAAATAATTTATTATTAATGCCAATTTTTAGTTAAAGCCGTACAAAAAATTATAACGTTTTAAACAGTTATTTGATGGAGGGAATCGGATTAATAGCCCACTCTAGCAAAGGAAAATAACAAGCAGATATCATATAAGTAACAAGTTCTGTTATCCTAGTTATCGTTTTGATTTCCGCTGTTATCGCATAACAAATTTAGTTATCACCATTGGCAAATTTTGTTATCATATGTTATCATTTTGAACACACTATTTTTTATGAACGTTATAAGTTGAATTGTAAAACTATAAATATTTGCAACATATTTGAACAAAAAATTTAGCTTTAAACCAAAATATGTTTTTCAGTTATTAGCATGAGAATTTTATTTCAAATTGATAACATAATTTGAAACTATTTCAATAAATTTGCTTACAATACAGGATTTGTTATCAAGTTGTTCGCAGTGATAACAAAATAAGTTAATGTTATGATATTCAACGAATTTTTTTTTGTTATTCATTCTGTTATTTTGGCTGTTATTCAGCCTGAATGATAACATATTCAGTGATAAAAAAATAATAACCTGGTATTAAAACTTGTTATCAATTTGGTATAATCCTTTGCTGGGGCGGGGCTTGAAGTTAGATTGAAAAATATGGTTACGCGAAATCGCCATTTTGAATTTTCACAATTTTTTTATCTCTTTAAAATCTCTTTAAAATAATTACCAAATTTAATCGTCAAAACCGGAAGTTCGTACGCCTTTTCATTCTCCCACAAGAAAAATACAAACTTTGCCTTTTTTCTGCCCAAATCCAGGGGAGGGTCTCCACAAGGGTCTCCATAAACATTTTTTTTTGGTTTGAAGGTTAGAACTATGATGGAGCGGAAACTGAAAAATTAGAGATAGATTGAGCCATACAAAAAATAAAATAATTTAATTAACTTCAAGGACAACACGAAGCGGAATGATTGGAATACAAGCCTAAAATATGATTCAGGGTTAGTAGAAAATCGAGTTTTCTCTTGCACCCTCTTCTCCACGAGATATATTTTCTTTGGATAAGTTAAAAAACATGGTAAAACAAAATTCAATGGCTTTTTCAGAGTTTTATCAGAACCTTGTAAAGTGTAATTAATTAACGTCTAAAATATAAGTTGTTCAGCAAAAGAGTAAAATTTGTCTTCGCTTTGAACCTATTCCTTAATTTTAAAATTTGCTGTAAAATATTCTCCAGTTGAAGCTAGCAAAACGTCAAATATGGCCACTAACATGACCGATTCGCAAAACCAATAAGAATTTCCTAAGGCACACCTTTAAGAATCTCCAGTGATTTAACATGCCAAACTTTATTGACTAGTAGGCTGCAGTTATTGACATTCACATCTCACTGTGAAGTTTTAATATTTACAAAACAAATCATTTAATTTATGACGCTGATCACAACAACAAATAATTAGAATCCAAGAATCTGTCAAAGGTGCTTTGTTTCAAGTCAACCACAGCATCCTGTTGTAGAATGGCTCATAATGTTATTTTTTCCGAAGTCCATAATATGGACATATTATGTATTTATGTATTTGTTTCCGTGCCTGGTGTAAATCAAGCTACTCCAGCATTCATCTAAACCGCAGTTCGCATATTAATTATTCACCAACTAATTTTTCGCATCGACTGAGTTCCAGGCAGGGTCCACATTTCATTCGTTGACCACCTGACACGATGATAGTTCCGTCTGGTGATCCGATGCCGGTTGACCGAGGACCCAACTTCGGCCACCACCGGATAGTGGTCCGAGCTGAGCTCCTGGTGTACGATCGGCTGGGCGATGTTGTTCCCCATGTTGGTGAGGAAGATGTCGATTGTCGAATGGACCCGGAGCTGCTTAACTGGGTGGGAGTATCCGGGCCCAGGATGGTGTAATGGCCCTTTTCCAGGTCTTCCTGTACAATTATTCCGTTCCGGTTCCGCCGGGTGTTCCCCCAGGTTTCGTGTTTCGCATTCATGTCGCCGGCGATGATGAACTGCCCCTGCCTCCGAGTTAGCTTACGGATGTCGTTTCGTAGAGCCGTTGTTGTTCCGTTGGTGGTACTGGCTTGCTTTGGACAATAGGCCGCGATGATGGTGATAGGGCCAACGGTAGTTTCGACCTCGACTCCGATAGCTTCAATAGACTGCAACTGGAAGCTCGGAAGCAGATGGCAGTTGATGTTGTAGCGCAGGGCGATCGCAACTCCTCCTCCACTAGAGCCGCTACGATCAAGTCGCACAATCCGGTATCCTGGGATGAAAACGGTGAGTTCCGGCTTGAGATGTGTCTCGGTGACGATGGCGATGTCGATGGCCTTCCTGTTTCGGAAGTCACCGAGCTCGATTGTTTTGTTCCGGATGGAACAAGCATTCCAATTTAGGATGTTGATGGTGCGATTATGGTCCATACTTGAAAATAAATTTCATCGTCACGGACGTGGCGGCTTTGAGCTGTTCCTCTTTCGAGCGGCAGGAACGTAGTTGGCGATAGAGCTCTTGGACGAACTCCACCATTTGCTCCAAGTCGTAGAGCTGTCCATCGGTGGGTGGTTGCGTGAAGGAACCACAACTCGGATTGCACCAGCCTGGTGGAGGAGCCGGCGTGGAGGCGGCGGCGGCTGCCGTGAATCGATGCTAAACGGAGGCTGACGGATGGTTTGCATGGCGGTGATTTAGTGGGATCGGTGGTAGGTTTGGCACCTGGTACCGAAGCGCCGGGAAATTTTCTTCATCCATTCGAGGTGGCGGACGGCGTTGCCCAGGCCGGGACTTAGTGGACGCCTGCTTGCGGATTGCCAGAAACTCCGCTCGTTTGGGACAGGTGCGATTGTTACCTAGATGATTAGCGCCGCAGTTGGCGCACTTTGGTGGTGTTTCGTCATCCATTGGTGCGCAATCCATTGTAGTGTGCGCTCCGGCACACTTGCCGTAACGTGGTTTCATGTGGCAGTTTCGAGTTCCGTGGCCAAACACAAGGCAGTTGCCACACTGCGTCAGGTCGTGCTGTCTCGGGCGATACCGGTCCCACTCAACAATGACGTTGAAGAGTGCCCGTGTTTTCAACAGGTCCGCCATCGTGACCGAACCCTTCTCCAGGTGGACCAGATAGAGCTGGTCCCGATGATTTCCCTGTTGCTGTCGTTTTATAGGGAACACCTTCACTGGTTTGAGAGCGGCCGCTTGCAGTTCCTTGGTTATTTCCTCCGGAGTGAATACCGGAAGGCCACGCAGAATCACCTTCAGGGGCTTGTTTCCTGGTGCATCGTGCGTAAAAAACTCGTATCGCTTTGCGACTAGGTGAGCTCCAACAGCACGGTAGTCGGCTTCCGTTGGGCACATGATTTTTGTGCCGGTACTGCACAGCTTGCAGAGCGGATTAACTTTAATCGCTGCAAGCTCCGTTCTAAGGGCAGCGATGTTTCTTGACGTAGTGAAAAGCGGTGGGATCTTCACTTTTTTCGGTATCTCCTGCACCGGGAGCGCAGCAAACCGATTGCTCGCTAGTAGACGGTCGTTGGGGTCCGATGAACTGGTGTCGTCGTGCCGTAGCCGTTTGCAGCTGCTTGGTTTTGGCATGGTTTCAGAAGCTGATGCCGCTGGAGTGGATGTCACCACTTGTTGATTTTTCGACCCATTGCCACGGCAACAGGTCGAGCGAGAAAATTTG
Organism: Aedes japonicus; assembly: GCA_034211315.2. Classification (NCBI taxonomy): domain Eukaryota; kingdom Metazoa; phylum Arthropoda; class Insecta; order Diptera; family Culicidae; genus Aedes; species Aedes japonicus. The sequence continues at coordinate 36,814 of JASCZW010007864.1, forward strand.
CACAACCTTGCAGCGTTTTCTTCTGGCTTGTTATCGCTAATAACTAAGCAAGCGCAGGCGATATTTCACGAACCGGACGCGCAATCGCGGGAAATCGGACGGGGGAGAAGCGGGAAAAAAACAAACTTTGAATCGATAGAGCGAAAAACACGACCGAACGTGTCGCTTGTTCAAACTGGAATGATTCGTTGACCACCACAACGGGACCGGTAATTGATGGCTTTTAGGTCCTCCAGTGTTGTCCCCTCCTCCCTTGTCCAGAAGGCGGCAAACATTCATAGGTATGCAGATTGCCTCCGATTGCCATTCGTTCCTAGTATGGGCTAGTATGTTTGCGGTCAGGTGGTGTATGAATAATGTAGGCTAATTTTGTGATTGTGGACCCGGGATCCAATCGGACGTCATCAACGGAGAGGTGCTTCCAAGCCGGCAGTACGGAGGAAATTAACTTATTTATGAATCCAGAAAATATGCCATCCATGGTGGCTCTCATGTGGAAAAATGGCGTTGGAAATTGGTTAATTTCGGTCGGTAATCAAATCTAGTGACTCTTCAAAGCTAAATTGCGCACAATATTTTTGAATTCGTACTCATCCTACCTGCAGACTTGTCCATGATCCGTACCTTCCTAAATAAACAATGACAAACGATGCAGGAAGCTTTTCACCGAGCTTTGAATAGCGAAAGTGAACTTCTTTTCGGTCTGTCCTTTCCTCAACGGAAGGAGATCTTATAAAAACCGATTGGACCAAATGGAATTCCGAGAATGGAGAATATTTTCTCTTGCTAAAAGAAAAAAAAAAAAACATCATTGGACCGGTGATGTGAAAACGGAAGCTTTGAGACAGATGGCAAGAAGATTTGTTTACTTCAAGTAAGATTTCCAACCCTTTTGATGCTTTCTTCAATGAGCTTCTGTGAATTCTAAGCGCATTTAGCCCATCATAAGTCCCTAATGAAATTGCTCCGGATCCGATAAAAACTAATTTTTCGGTTTCAAAGCAAAATCCTTCTCTGGAACGTGACGCACAAAGATCAAAACATCACTCGAGATCGCATTTCAAGAATCTTTGCAGTTGACACGTTAGACAGCATCATCCATCTTACCTTGCCATCCCGACACACTCAGATAAATATATCAAATCCACCCCGGAGGCACACGTTTGAATATTAAATTTGCACGAATCCTTTCCCTCCATCTGTTTCTCCGCATTTCCCCGGATTCACGATGATCAACGTTTTGATTTCGGTTCGCGTCCGCCCATGTTTGTTTATACACGTACACATTTCTGATTTGATACGCGAGGTCGGTAATTGTCATAAACGAGCTAAATGCGAGCTTCCGCATTGTTCCTAGGGTCGAACGGGACCAAACGAAAGTGGTAGTCACTTTCGTTCAATCTCGACCTCGGTAATTACGCACAATAAATGTAATTAAGTCTAAAGTCAATGTGAAACAAAAATCATGTGCGAGCTCGCGTTTGGAATTGTTTTATTTTTGTGTTTTTTAATGCGTGGAATGCAAAGTACCTTCGATCTTCAGATCGACGGAAGGTGATTTTTCCTAAAAACTTTCCATTCCCATAAATCATGCTTTGTCTTGGGAGCGATGGGAGCGGGGAAGGGTTAGGTGGGTTTTGATTAAAGTGTAAACAAACACCACGGTAACCGCGGCGACACATCGAGCGAGCGAGAGAAATTGGAATTAATTTGACAGCTGTCGTGTTGCTCGATTGTTTTGCTGTGGGTCGTCTGTCTGAAAAAGGTCCGATGAAATGCAGCCGGCGGTTGGTGTGACAATCCATCTTTTTAAGGGCATAGGAGGCGGATTGAAAGTGGTAATAAATTTTGAGCGATACTCTTGGGCTGCGGATTAAGGAGAAGGGTGCGGGATTTTGTTTTAACACCTCGGCCTACTTCGATGCGAAGGCAAACGGACAGACAATTGCATTTCGTATGACGTCGAATAAACATGAGGACGGGGTTTGGGTTAAACGATTGATTGCAGCTATTAGTATGAATATGGATGATCGAATCATCTACCGAACATCCATGATATATCCGGGTGATAATTGAGGAAAGTATATTTTGCTAGAAAGTTTAGCGTTTAACAGACGTCAACATTTATCAAAAATTGCATAAACGGAGCATCTATCACAATCAAGAAAACTACTGTTGAATTTATTAACAGGAAAATGTCCATTTGCACATAAATGAAAGCCAACCCAAACGACGTAATTTATATTTGAGTTCGAGGAACATAAACAAAGAAATTGAGTTAATTTTCGCGTAACACTCGATTGATTCTTATGTCCTTAAATAACTTCCGTAAATAACTCCAATTTTCTCGCAAAAATTGAGTAAACGGTATGCAAATTTGAAGAAAATTCAACGGTCGTGCGCAGATCAGCACCCCGTCATTGTGACGTTTGAGATAGAAGCCATTGGCAGACAGTGAAAGTTGCAGTTGCTGCAGTTAAGTAGCGTTGTTTAATATCATTAAATTATGGTGTAATCAAATAATTTTCAGTTTTCAGCTTCAATCTTGACGTAGCTGTTGCCGTATTAAAGTTGATACGTGCGGAAACGGAACGTGCTGCAATGGGTGAACTACCAGTCTTTCATATTTTGTAGCTGTTTGGTTGCATGGATGCAGTTGCAGATCGAAATCGAAGCTGTTTCCACAGACAAACAGACCACCTAAAAGAACGATTAATTCGAATACAAAAAGTTGATCCAGCCACCACTCACAGCGCTCGCATCGACAATTCGACAATGATTTTTCATTGGGGCCTATCTGAAAAACGTAAACAATGGCTTCTTTCTTGAATTTGTCGACCTTAGAAACTTGCCTCATTAATCTACCACAGCCATTTCGACGAACAGGAGTTCTTCTATTCGATAGAATTGGAAGCTTGCAAGAGTAGATTTTGTAATACGAGAAATTTACGAAAGAATGCGAATTTAGCTGAAAAGATTTATTTTCAGCCTAAGTTTGAAGTTTTGGAGCATAATTGTCTTCCACAAAGTTGTTTCTTATAGCAAGGCGCTTTTTTTGGTTTGAATAAAAACTAGGGTAGTCCTTATTTTCAGAGAAATCGAAAATCTAACTGTGGTATTTGCAGAAATAAAGGCATACATTATTCAAAAAAGTTGTAGAATCAATCATTTCAAGCAACTAAAATGATATAATTTTTTCTGTACCTTTTGATATGACTGACTTAGAGCATTTTTTCGTACGTAGCTTAGGGTGTCCCTATAAAATTCAGTTATTTTGCTGTAACTTTTATTTCAAATTTTTCAGCAACGTTGTTTTGCCGTTGGTTCTAGAATAACAAAAGTTACAACTTTTGGTGTGCTGATACTGTCTCTATCGTATGTCAAACAAAAGTTATTATGGATTAAGTAAACAAAACAGGACAGTGCTACTTTCGACTTTATGACTATTTTGTCTAGATTTACACTTACTCATCTGTCGCCTCTAAGAAGAGTCCGTGCTGTACCTTTGAAGCTCTTTTTTTCCGCCGGAATAATTTTCAAACTGCACTGAACTTACTGGTTTTTGATAACTTTCCACTAATTTTAACTTTTCGAACCTTCTTCGTTTACTTAAAAAAAACGAATGACAGTCAAGCAAGCCTGAAGTAGTGTGCGTGTGTTTCATTGACAGCTATAGCAGCAGGCAAGGCATTCAAACATGGTTGACACTGAAATGGGCAGAGCGGCCGTCAGATAGCGCTAGTGTTTTTTTTTTTAATTTAAATTTATGACGATGTATTGTAAAGCAATCTGTTCTTAGTGTTACGTTAGATTTTCTGTGCTGTTTCTGTTTCCTTCTCGCTATTTTTAAACAACTCAAATTTGAGTACGATGGACTCAAATTCGTCGGAAGTATGGCTACCCAAAAGTGAGTAAAGAAAGTTCGTAGTGGTAAGATGACAAACAGTCAACATCGCTTTGAAGCAGATCGATGTTTACTAATTGTCAACGAGTTCTAACTTCTAACCATTTTTACTCGGGTAGCCATAATTCCTACGAATTTTAGTCCATCGTACTCAAATTTGGGTTGTTTAGAAATAGCGTGTTGAAAACCAATGCCTTCTGGTACTTTGACAAGAACCCAACTACTCTTTTCAAAGTTGGAAATCACACATCGATCTGCTAAAGAGTGAGTCGATAATTATTGCGACACTTAAGGTTGATCGTTACATCGGCTAGGCAGTATGCGTCGGAAAATAATGAGACTCAACATTTTTAATTTCATTCAAGCTTAGTATTTTTATCATCAACATTAAACATAACCTGAATGATTGTTAAAGATTCCACACCATTTTCGACTCAATATGCCTGCCATTTGAATTTATAACCACTTCCAGACGACGTCTGAGATTTTTGCAGACGTTGACAATATGGTCAGATGAAGTTTCTCTCCAATGCTTTCTAATGGAGATTCATAGAGAGTTCACGTTCAAGGGAGGACGTTCACATACACGTACTTCAATGTTCGTCAATTCACTGAAATCCTAAAAAAAATAAGTCAGGCAAACTAACAGATGGGTAGATAATGCTTTGTCCTACATAGATAGCGGCGCGACAAGAATTGAATCGATATAATTTCAAGTAAGTGCATACAAATGATATACAAATTTAAACCAAATATGAAAAATATCCCTACTGTTATGAAAATGTGTATGCTGGGTTTTTTTAGGCCGGAAGAGATTCAAGACTCCTCACCTTTCTGAAAGGGGGGGCTCCCATACAAACGAAATACAATTTTCTCCATAACTCAAGTACTAACCAAGCAAATGAGACCCCTCTCCTCTTTGGAAGGGGGGACTCTCATAGTGGACAGAAACAAAAGTGTGCCTGAAAATGGAAACAGACCGTGAACTAGTTCTCGATTTTAGGATTTTCACCTAAAACGTGATCTAGTCACAGTCTATTTTAGCTTGTTCACGAATTCATGACTGTATTTCATGGATCTGAGCATAGTTTTTTTTCCGTGTGCTTCTTCTATTTGAAACGGTCATCCACAGCAAACTTGCCCAAACCCGTGAAATATTCATGTCCCGACAACTGCTTGAAATTCGCTTTGATCCTACATCACATCTAGACAAAATAGTTAAAAGGTCGAAAGTGACACTTGCAAACAATGACATTTAGCGTATTTTTCTGGAATCTGCTTGCTCTCACAAACAAAAGGGCAGCATAAACAGGAAGTTATGCCATTCCCGTCGGAAGTGGATATAGATGTTAGCAAGCTGGTATTTCCAGGAATTTACGTTTGAAGTCATTGTTTACAATTGTTACTTTCGACCTTGTGACGATTTCGTCAAGAAATGATGCAACACCGGTATTTCGGTATTTTGTTAGAAGCTTCGGGTAGAATTTCCAGCTACGCGTTTCGAAAACACTCTGCTGGCGTTCTACTCGATTTGGGATGTTTTTTTTAACGTTGCGTCCGGTTTTCGTCCAGCTCCTGACTTGGTCATTCATTCAATGTCATTCGTTCCTGGAACCTTCTGGGGAGGCGTGATGCAACAACCCGACATTTTGTATGTGTGTGAGCAAAATCCTTTCGCAAACGGTTTACTGATTTTCTGCTAGCTCGACTGGAATCTTACCAACAAATCTCGTGTACTTTTTCAAACTGACGTACCCGATTTTGTAAACAAAAAGGGGAAGTAAGATTCAAACGTAAGTTTCTCAAAACTCTCACCAGCCTCACGGAAAGTCGCATCACCATCGTGTTAGGGGAATCTTATTCCTTGTGTGGATGGCTCTAGTTTGCATGGAGGTGCTAAGGGTTTCAAGGATATAACGTTTGAATCTTACTTCCACTCTTTGTTTACAAAATCAGATAGGTCTGTTTGAAAAAGTACACGATAAATGCACAACTGAGCGGATGTAAACAATACACTCTAAAGAGAAACTGGCTAAAATTTAGTTAACTGCGATCATGTTTAAATAAAGTTACAGAAGTTTAAAAGTGTCGCAATAATGATCTACTCACCCTTTACAGACTAATTATATTACGGTACTGTTTGGACATAAGTACTTTGAACAATCCCAATGATTTCGACGTCTTATAATTCATAGTAAGGGCCTAAAACTAAAAGTAAGGGCCTACAAGTAAACAAATAACTTAGAGCATCAATTTTTTTCAAATCTCAAAACATACTTGTAAATTGAAAGTACCATCTGATAGTGGAAATTTTTTGAACTTTGTGTCATACACAGATAAAAAGAAACATTGAATTTTCTGCGTTGTCTAATGCACATGAAGGGAATGCTAGATTGGGCAGAACATAATGGGATATTTCATGTAAATTGAAGCCATAGAACGCCTGAATCTAGTCTGTTGTATGAAAGATTACAAACATTGTTGTATGGCGCATGAAAGATTGCAAACAATTTCGTTGTTTATACCCCATTTGGCTTGGAATTAAACGAGGGGAAATTTCACGCGCTTGTTGAAATTATTTATTTTTTTCTGTGTATGTGTCGTGATCGGACCAAGGTGATCAATCTCGGGACGGTTATACGTACAGACGGTGCTGCCGCCTCGGAATAATCGTACCTAACTGAGGTTACCAGCCTCAGCCATGGTTGCACGTTTCGTGGCCTCTTCGCTGTGTTATTTCCACATAAGGGGTTGTTCGTTGGGAGTAATGTCGGGGTGATTCAGCAATATATTGAATTTTGTTTAATGAAATCTAGCAATTTTGATATAAACAACTGAACTGCTACTGAATCATGGTTCAATACTACAGATATTATGATAAAGCTTTTGTTTTCCAATTTATTGTCCTTCTTGTTATATACTTCAAAGGTTTGGTAATAAACAGGATGATTTAATTGTATTATCATTAAAGTTAAATAAATCATAATTTAAAAACAAGCCCTTTCCAATTAGCAGCCTTGATTATTCAAACATTCAAAGGCCCTTAAAAAATCCAAATTGTCATTATAATTAAATTTAAATGGCTTCTGTGAGGTTTTAGGACCAAATTTCGTCCAATTCAAAGATTGTTATGTTTTCAAATTTGACTTTACATTTTAAATTATTTTTTCGCGTGTAAAAATCGATTTTACGATTTTAACAATTTTCTTCATAAAAGTTAAGACAATTTTCTAAAAGTCACCTACACATCACTTTTATGTAAATCTTTTCCTTTATGTTGACATGAAAAATTTGTCGTTAGAAAAACTTTTTTTCCTTCAAAGTCTTGCTACGTATGGCGAACTTTTAGACAGTAATATTGCCATTATTAAAAAAAAATCGTCCAATTCTAAGATAGCAAGTTTTTGCAAATTGACTTAAATTTTTGTTTTAATATTTTAGCGTGTAAGAATCGATTTAACAATTTAAACCATTTGTTTTCATAAGTTGGGACGATTTTCTAAAACTCACCCATACATAACTTTTTTGTAAATCTGTTCCTTTTTGAGTTATGTTGATTCAAAATAATCGATAAAAAAAACTAAAGCCATTTTCAAAAGGTAGTCTACATGAATTTTGAAAAAACAAAGTATGCAAAGTTGCTTGAAAAGACATAGTCTACCTTCTCACAAAATTTCATTGGATTCTGAAAGGGTGCTGCCAATCACGAAGACGAATTGGCGTGAAATTCATCGTTTCTAACCTTGTTGAGATAAGTGTGGATTTTCCAATCGCGACCGATGGTATAGATGAGCCTGCAACTGTTCTTACAAATATTTTGAAAACGTGTACAATCATCTAGTAGACCAAATTTTGTTTCTTTGAAGAACTCAAACAGCTTATACAATTTGGATCTTTTGCCTCTTAAACGCAACAGGGGCAAACGGTATCTGAAATTTTGTTAGATCTAATAGTGATATTCATTGGAATAAGTACACAATCACGCGGGAGAAATATTCACGATACTTTTTCTCTGCTCTGCACCTTGCTCAGCACACTTGTTGCCATTCGGTTGAGATAACACCAATCTTGCTAAGTCATAATCAAGTTACTACAACTGATTATGACCATATATGGTCATAATCAGTTGTAGTAACTATAGTTTGCTACTTGTGCTACCACACATTTTTAAAGTTTTTTTTGAAGCTATGACGTACAGAAATAAACAAAAGGACGCAGCCAAAATAATTAGAAACATTTCGTTCAGTTCAAAATGACCGTTAACATAAGGTGTACTTATAATTTCTGGAATAGTATATATTAGGTAATGGATGATCCCCTCGTATAAACTATGAAAAATGAATGATAATCGCTAGTAATATATGTTTTTTATAAACCAAAAATACCATAACCATTCCAATAGTAGTTATTGATTTGCATTAATATTAGTCTGTTTATATTTCGTCACATAAAATCTTCATCAACTTCATCGACAGCTTTCCGTAGTTCCTCCAACGGAACGAGTTATCGGTGTCGGTTGTTGAACGTATTTCAGAGGCTTCAAATGTCATGTTATTGTTCACGATATCTGAATAATTTAGAAAAATTTTTAGTCGTCTTTCCTCCATCAAAAGTGACCTGATGAATGGGTCTGATTCATTCATCGGACGAATGAATTGTTCGGTATTTGTTTAACTGTTTGTGCTGACTTTCTGCTGCCTCTCCTGCTAGAATCAATTCATATTTCTGTGAGGAAAAGTTTAAAAAATGTTAGTTGATTTTTTGATATCTGATTTTGGAAGTTCCTTGAAATCATGTGAAGCTCACTGAATGTATGGAAAATTTCCTAAATATCTGGGAAATACCCTGAGCATCAGGGAAGTTTCCTGAACTTTTGGGAAGAAACCTTAACTTCTGGAAAATTTCCTCATTTTTCACTGAACATCAGAGACAATCGGATAACTTCTCGGAAATTTCCTGAATTTCTAAGAAGTATCCTAAACTTCTGATAAGTTCCCTGAGTATCTGGGAAGTTCACAGAATTTAGGCGATTTTTTTAGAACTTTCGCAAACCATTTTCGTTTATCAATTTCCTCAACTCTTCCAGTGTTGGGGAGCGCAAATACTGCGGGCTGTAAGTCTTTAGGATAGCTTTGCGAAAATTCCTCAGGGTCAGCAGACTGGTTGATTCCCCAATCCTCACGTTTTCGTAGAGAGAACTAGCTGAAGAACCCTACGCCAACATCCGCTAGGCTGCAGTGCAATTTGGTAACGGGCTTGGGCCGATTTTTCCAGCTGCATCGCAACTTAGATGGAAAAAGTCATCAGATGACTCTGGTTGTTGTACATAATTTCCAGGAACATCTCCCTTGGCATGCGGAAACGACGCAGAAAGTGCTTCTCGTAATAGGTAAACGTGTCGCTTAAGTAGTCCTGGGACAGTTTCTGATGACCAAAAACGTCTTCCAGGACGTGACTCTCTCCTTTTTGACTATTGTTTTTCTGCTGCCAAATGACAAATCAGCATTCTCTAATATCGTTTAAATGAAATACATGCATTCACATATTCACCTTCAGCTAAACGAGAGGAAATATTTTTCGTCGTCTAACGACGCACTCCTGGCAGTAAAAATTATTTGGTCAAAGCAATCCAAGGCAAAAAAAATTGCGAAAAATCTGCGATTTTTGGAAAAAAAAACTTCTGATCCAAGGGTACGCTGCTTAGAACAGTGTGTCAGCCACGATGTTTTACACACTAGACGAATTTGTTACATAACTGCGGAGCTTCAATTTTCAATCCAAAACACATGTGTGGCACACTGAGGCACACTTTTGAAAGTTGAGCTTTAAGAAATAAGAAACTAGCAACCATGCCAATATGCGTCGTTGGTTGCCAGGTACCGCAAACAAATGAAAATTTTAACTGTAAACACATCAGCACCTTCGGCACCATACGGGAACTCCCATGCAACATTACAACGCTTGTAGACACACTAAAATAAAATAACACAGGAGCAGAGTGTGCTGAGCGATTCACCCCTTCGGGTGCTGCCAATCACAAAGACGAGTTGGCGTGAAATTCGTCCCTAGCAACTTGAAAGTAGCATTTTTGAATATTAACTGAAAATACCACTTTCTCCATACTGAAAAAGTCCAAATTTTATACAAAACTTTAAGTTTATAGCCGTAAAGCTTAACGATTTTTAACAAGTCTATGACTTTTCAGGGATGTGTTTAGTGACATTTTCAACCATATGCACTTTTATAAATTTGACTTTGTTTTGAAAATCGACAAAGCCTAATCATCATCTATTGCAAGTCAACTTCTGGAATGAGCTATCGAATATGTATAACATAATCCAAAGTAATATGTTAGAACGCTCTTATGCATCTTTACTCTGAAGGTTTGATGCTGTAGGACGGCTAAAACTACACTAATGTCGATAAATCTAGCGCAAGCTACGTTAAGTTTCTCTTCGAGTGGGTGTCTACATTGTTGCTGGTCGAGGTCAGTAATAGTTTTCACTTCAATTTCCTAAGGAATCGATCTGGAATCAACTTTGCCAAAGAAACCGGCGCCACCGGAATCATCGTAGCAGGCTACGATCCAAGGCCAAATCGGCGATCGGAATCTTGAAAAATCTCATGTCGTACAGTCAGAGGGGCTTGGCACATTGCTGCACAGAAACCGTAAATTGAAACATGCGTTTGGCCATTATCATTACAATTTCCACCACGATCACTATCATCAACTATGATCAACGCATCGGCTCGGCACGATCTTGTATAGTAGGTACTGTGCGCTTCCTCGCATGCCCGTTCCCTGTGAAATGAGTTCCAAATGGAGCAAGTTGTGTTGCGTGGGGCAGAAAATTACCGCCACTTCTGTGGTTAATTGTTTGTTTTATGGACTAATCGTGTTGTGGAGGAAGCAGTTTTGTGCTACATTTTATGCTGGCTTCGAATAAGTACGGTTTGCTTCATGAATTTTAGTTGATTTTTGTCCTAGAGTACGAACATTACCTTCCAAATACCAACACGAAAAAGAAAGGAGCTCAAAGAGCAAAAAACGGACGCAACTTTAACCAATCCCATTTCTACCCCATGCATCGAATCGTCCGAACCAAATCTGATTTCAGCTTAATTAACAACAAATTGTCATATCTTAATTTGCCCATCCGCCTGCCAAATCGCAGTTCCACCCGAAGGCCCAAACCGAATTGGGAAACTGAAGTCCGCTAATAACCCAGAACTCCAGCGGGGCCGGCTAGGTATAACTGTTTTTGTGATTGTTTTGTTCCCTTGTTCGGACAATCATTTCGCGTGCAGTTTTTGCACTAATTTCGCCAATTTCCGACTGGTTTATGCCACAGATATGCCAATCAACAATTGTGTGGAAGGTAAATAATATGCGCGTCAGCCGAGACGATCGGTAAACACAATGGTCGCCACGAACCGCACCGGGTGGGACCGAACCGAACCTGGAATGAGCGAGCAAAAACGAACGCAGTCAACCGATCGCTCTTTTTATTTCGGCAATTCTCCATGGAAACCACTCCATGCAAACCAGCCAGCGCTGATTACAGTTAGCAGCTGTGTTTGTTTTTTCTTCCATTGTCAGCATTCTGACAACTCTGTCATTCTGACAGAAGCGTGGGAATCTGTTTGTCCCGTACCGTTTCGGTTTTTTTTTTGTTTTTATCTGATTCAACCGGAGATTGCCTTTTTTTTGACCAGCTGAACTAAACCGAACAGATCCGAGTTCCTTTGCGTTCCCACAAGCCTGTGGGCTGTGGTAATTTGCAAAACAAAAACACGCATGAATTAACGTTTGCAACTTTTATCGGATCGTGTTTCTCTGTTTATTAACCCTGCCAGCAATCAGAGAAGAATTGAGCACAAAATAACTTTTTTTTTCCGTCCCGCAATCCCAACTCCGCCGCCCGTTCCGCCAATTCAACAAACATGACTGCGCTCTGTTTACACGCATTTTTAATTGAACCGTACCGGGTCCGCAAGCTTACTCACCATTCCGTTAAATTAATGAATAATAAACACGCCGTCTCGTCTCGTCTCGTCTTGATCCAACCCTCCCCCCAATGTGGTGTGATCGCCATCATCATCATCAGCATTTCGCACCGAAGTAAAGTAAATCACCTCCAGATCTGTTGTTCCTGGTGGGATTTTGGCCAGCCTCCGGAGTAATGAGATCATAAATTTACCGTTTGAGGCCATCACCATCGCAGGCCGTCGTCGCAGTGCCACATATTTTCGCTAAATCTGCGCAGAAATGAAAGAACGAAGCCGATGAGGTCAGAAGGGGAGAGGTGTTTGGATAGATTCATTTGACCGCATTCAAAGCTATCTTGACCGGAATGGTCGGTTCGTCGGTAGTTTGTTTGCGTGGATAACGAAGATGATCCGATGAATTTGATGGCTTTTCAAATGGGGAAGTGAGGGGACTTGAGGAAGATTTTCTACTTAGACTTCTGGTTCATCAACCTTTCCCGATTTTGTGCTGAAATTTTGTTAATCTGAATTTTTCTAGAGGTATAAAAGCATTGATATTTGGCTTTCTTTGGAATTCTTGAGACTTCAAAGCAAAAATCCGATCGATAAAGCCTGTCCACGTTAAATCTTGGACACCAAAATAATAGCAGCAAACAAATTTTACACTAAAAATTCAACAAAACGGATTGTTAATTTAACAATAATAGAGGTATATCTACATCAAAAACAGTTGATTAAGATGTTAAACCTTCTTTCTGTAAAATTCTCGAACATTCACCCGCATGAGGTTCCGTACGGTATCCCCAGATACGCCCACCGTGACGATTCTCCATCTTCTCTTGAAATCATCGGTGCCATTTGGTTTCTTCTTCGTTTCAAAGAGTTTCCACTTAACTGGAGCCCAGTATTTCTCTATTGGGCGAAGTTCTGGACAGTTTGGTGGGTTGGCTGTTTTTGGCACGTATTTGACCTCTTGTGCCTTATAGCGTTGCAGGGCCGATTTCGCATTGTGACCAGCGGCCAAATTAGGCCAAAATAGAGCTGAAGAGTCGCGCTTTCTGATAAACGGTAGCAACCGCTTTTGTTAGATGTTCTATCTCGTACATACCCTCAGTACCGGTAGAGATGAAACTTTTAAATTTTCGACCACAACTTCATATGGCCTGCCAAATCAGATACTTCTTCGGGAATTCAGACGCCTTCTTTGTCCGAAAATGCTCGGCACCGGCGTTGCTTTAGCATTGCGGTATAAAAAGCCAGACTCAGAAGCTGTTTAAAGTCTTCGAGTACGTATGATTCGTATTCCATTATGACACATGAAAATGTTTGCAAAAAATTGGTGTAAAGCTCCTATGCACGACTTTTTGCAATTAAATTTTGCTTGTCATCACAGTTGGGCACCTTTTTCACTTTGTATGCCTTCAGTCCTTGCCTCTGCTTCATCTTTAGTACGTATGATTTCGACTTTCCAACCTTGTGAACCACATTTGCTGAGCTTAGCTTAGCTTGACTGACTGCACGTATCGATGGTTGCTACTCCGTGATTGATCAGAATCAGTGAAATTGCACAATGAATCAATTGAATGGGGCTGGGGGTAACCCACCATTCTCACTGTACACGTTTCAGTGATTCAATTTCTTTAAAAATCAATAACGGCGCCGGCCACGTCCTTGCAATCAGGTGGGAATAGGGAAGGAAAGTTAGTGTGACCTTTGCTGTTTAGGGACCGTGTTTACCTCTGCATCCCCACAAAGGTCACAGGAGGGTTTTCTATGCTAGGGTAGGGCTCGATGGATCAGGATTCACCTTGATAAGTGATGTGATCATATCTATCATATATACATAATAAAATTAAATTATATTTAATGTAGGTTCACAATAAAGTGATATAGGGACAAAAAGGATAACAATTACCTGTTTCGCTCCGCGTTTTGAGAGCACTTACCACCTCTCATTGTCTAAAAATTCGTTAGCTAATCATGGTGTTCAGGTTTCCTAGCGCTGTTCTCTGAAAGACACGTGAGATCTTTCTCTGCTCTTCTGCTTGCACGCTCGGAATCAGCAGCAACTGCGTTCGCTGGTAGCGTCTACAGTTTCGTCCAACGATGAAAACCAGATAGTCTTTCAGGCGGCCGGTGACACCCTCCCACATTTTCAATTCGAGGCGGCAATCCTTCGATTTTCATACTTTTCTTCCGGTAGAGTTGTATTTGCTCAGTGACAACTGAAATTTTCGGCTGCAAAACCTCACTCCCTACCGACTAGTCGACTTAACTTCACAAAACACATTAACAACACATTTTTAACTGTTAAAAATCAATATAAAACTATTTTCAATTCGAGGAAAAAATGCAGCTGAAAAATCAACACGTCAGATTTCTAGCGCGGTTTACTTCGATCCTCCAACCTTGTGAACCACATTTGGCACAGAAAGATTGGATTTATTTTCAATAATGGCTACCACCTTCTTGTCAATTTGTCGAGAGCATACTTTTCGATTTGTTGCAGTTCCATCCTTCCTGTCCACAGTCAAGCGCTGGTCAAATGATTTGCAAACATAATACACGGTACTTTTCGGTAGTTTTAGTTTCTTGGTAAGATCGCGTATGGATGAAATGTCAATTATCATCGTTTGTACGTTCGGACGTCATCGTTAATTTTTTTTCACCAAGGAGAAAATTTGTTGACTAACAATAAAATAAGACATATCAAGCTTTGTACACTAACACTTCTGCGCTTACCTACAGCATCATCGTGTAGTGGAAACTTTCCACTACATGATAATGATATTGATTTGCGTGAAAAGGCTCTGACGGTTTACAAATGTTGATAAGCTCTATTCTGTTGTTGGTCGAGATTTTTACTGTGGAGCAATGCTAGACAAACCAAAACGATCACCAACGGCAAAACGATTTTGCCGGAAGGGTTTTTCTAACCATATTAACATAGCCAGATCACACCATCCAGCTTCGGTGATGCTTTGAGCGTGAATTACTGCTTCTGGTAAAACCCCCTTAATAAAGGGTGTATTCGATAAAAATGGCACACACATATATACTCATCAAAATTAAACTGATTATCGGATTTTCTTAAAATTTTCAGGGAATGAAGAACTACTAATGAGTTTTGATTTACAACATTTATTTTATTCAATTCGTCTTTCATCCCGAATGCCCGCACCTTCTCAGTGTTTTTGTTGTTTTTAACTAAATTTTCTTCAATTCTAGCTCTGTTTTTATAGTTTTGGGATGTTTGCAAAGTTCTGTTTTCATAATTGCCCAGAACTTTTCAATTGGACGAAGTTCCGGTGAATTTGGTGGGTTCATATCCTTTGGCACAAAATTGACTCCGTTGGCTCGGTACCACTCCAATACGTTTCGAGCGTAGTGGCAGGATGCTAGATCAGGCCAAAACAGAGTTGATCCTTTGCGCTTCTTAATGAATGGCAAGAGACGCTTCTTAAGGCACTCTTCCGTGTAAATCGCACCGTTTATTGTTCCGGAAGTGATGAAGGGAGCACATATTTCACCACATCCGCAAATCGCCTGCCAGATTAGAAACTTCTTTGCAAATTTCGATAGTTTCTTCTTTCGAACATCCTCCGGAACATCGAACTTCGACTTGGCAACGAAATATTCTTGCCCAGGAAGTTGACGGAAGTCGGCCTTGACGTATGTTTCGTCATCCATCACGATGTAACCGGATTTGGTGAGCAGCTTCGTGTAAAGTTTCCTGGCGCGGGTTTTCGCAGTGATGTTTTGTTTTTCATTCCGGGTTGGGGCTTTTGGCACTTTGTAAACATGTAACCCAGCACGCATCATGGTTTTCTGCACAAAACCGACTGACACCTTAGACTTTTTAGCGACATCTCGAATTGACATGTTTGGACGGTTCTTGAATTGTTGTACGACTTTCCTGGCCATTTTACTGTCCATTGGACCACTTTTACGACCACTCCCTTCCTTCCTTTGGACACGCAGACGCTCCTTGAAGGTTCTTTTTACACGAGATATAGTTTTATTTGCAATTCCTAGCCTTTTAGCAATCCACCGGTGGGACGCCCCTGGATTTTGATTGTGAGTGCACAAAATTTTCTCACGGACAATTTTTGTTTCGACGACATGACTGGAACTACTGAATGTATAACTATGAAACTTGGCAGATGTAAATAATACACTATGGATAAGATCTACTCAAATTTCTAGGTTTTTTACTCATACGATTTAGAAGATTTTCTGTGTGCCATTTTTATCGAATACACCCTTTATTGATTTAGAAAGGCGTCAAAATCAACCAATCAGTCTACCAGAAGCTTCTAACGGACACTGTAGCACCATGGGCATGTACAAATTTTGGTAAGAACAAATGGAAGTATCAACAGAATTGGGAACCATCACATGGAGCAAAATGGACGCTGGAACTCTGTAACAGGCTTTTCCCAAAATAAACGATCTTCCAACTCACATGACCTAAATCCAATGGATTACTCTGTCTGGTCTCTTCTTGTGTCCAGAGCCTGTACTAATCCACACATATTATTGGACCATTTAAAAAGCAGTCCAACCGAAGCCTTCCCAAGTAACAATTTTGGTTTTATGAGGGTTCTGAAGACCATGATTTAGCCTTCAAGTGTGCTTTAAAACCACAATAAAATTTGAATTGTTACTTGGGTTGGATGCTATATCTAAGGAGGAACTAACGTCCATTGTCGATGATTTCCCTCAGCGATCAAAGGCATGTGTAGCCAGAGAAGGATTTTTCGAGACATCGGTGAAAATATCACTATCTACTGTATGTTAGTCTACCAACTTTTTCCACAAATACATTGTTATTCAACATACGATTAATAAATGTATGCCAAAGGAAGTGACCCCTGATAATATTTCCTCATCCAGGACTTGCATATAATTGTTACAAGAACCATGAAAATGGTAAAATTTTCCACGATCATGGCATTCATGACTATGATCATGGAAACAAGGACTATTCCGACCTTACAAGTGAATGTTGAATCGACTATTATTGAAAGCTGTTTCGGTTGAAAATGTCACAGTCATCCTAACCCCCAATAATGGTAAAATTGACCATCAATTTCTTCTCAGAGTAGCGAACTACGTGAAGTTAGTAAAAGTATCTCTCAGAGTGCCTTTTCTTTATTGACAATTTTCTGACTCTGACATTTGGATATGAAACACTTGAGCATTTGAGAACCTATTGATGTGTAAACAAATACGCATTATTTGTCAAGGTTCACCCATAATAGATACGTTTGCGTTCCATTGACGTAAATTTGACAGAAAACCTTTGGGAAAACTGTCAAATTCACGTAAACGCATCCGCAACGTTTCAATTATGGCCAGCCATAAGCATATACAGCTGTCAAAAGACGGGCAACTAAAAAATCCAGATAATAACGGGTGGCATCAACACTATTGTAATTTCTTTCTCAAGCTGTCAAAAATAGACAAACAAACTTGAAGAAGATCGGATTTGTTTAAATTAATCATATATTGTCTGTAGAAGGAGATGTTCGCTCATCACCATGAGGCACCAAGAGTGAACAACAATGTTTTTGGCTAGAATGAAAGATATGAAGAGAAAGTTTTGATAGTTCCGCTAGTGTGCGGCAGGCTTGGAAACATAGCAGATGTTTTTAGTAAAATTGAGCGAAAACGGCATGTGTACAGTGGTACTCGAACCAACGACATTTTTGCCTAACATCCCACTGCGGGGTAGGTAAGTGAGTGAGAGAATTCCTATAAATTGTGTATATTGATAATTGATTTATCCTCTTTCTCAGCATGTTAAATTTCCCGACTGACTCAACCGTCGTCAAATATTTACAACTTTATCACTATATACTACAGTGACGTTAGACGTCATTCCCTTGATGAACATTCTGGAATTCGGAAATAAACATTATTGTTATGCTTGGTCAGGCTGTGAATGTGCCAGTTTTCTCTCTTGTCCATTGAACACTACAACATAGATATTTGCCTAAGAATATGGCAAATAGGGTATCATGGCGCCACCCGGAACTTTCCGCAGGCTTAAGAAAAAAAAACTTGGATATCAGTGTTTTTCAGCTGTTCCAATAAAGCATCAAAGGCCGAGTCCTCTGGTAAAACAAGGTTATTGTGAGATATAGTTATGCTTTAATCTTAAATAAACTTACTATTAAGTAAAATACAGCTTATTTTTCTCAGACAATAACCGTGAGTGCTGTTCAGCATCTTCGTCGAGTAGCTGGATATGGCAGTTATGGGATTGAGAAATACTTGCTACCTATTTGGAGAATGCTATTGGCGAGATCCAGGAGGCACATCATTTCTCTCACCAGACTTCAGCTGGATTTAATGCGTATGTTTCTCCATCCATTTAAGGTGAAACTGAACGGAGTCGTTTTTCCATATGATTTATAAGATAGGTAAATTATCACTTCACGATTTTGGAGACTAAAAATAACTAAACTCAACGGAACAAACAACGCTGAAATTGCTAACCAATGGATGCTCCAGTGAAGCAAACGATTCTTGAAAATTTCACGCCTGAAGTCTTAATAGTATTTGAGGTTTGTGCTCAGAAAACTTCCAAGTGATAGGGACTTGATCCCGAATGTCCTTAACGGAGTTCCACCAGCAACAGCTTCTACACGAAGGTTCTCAGACATGATCCACATGTCCTCTTCAATCTCCGGATCTTCTCGAATATAACCTTACCCAACGGCTGGCTGCAGACGTTCTGCTTGTGCAAAATATTTAGGATATGGAGGATGATGTTTCCATACCCTGTCACCCATTTGCTCCAAAAATGTGCATTGAATTAAAGCTGATCAATTATATCATGTCACGACTTATTAATTTAATCACTAATCTCATCAATTGTTTCACTCAAAATTTCGCCTCAACTAACAGGTAGATCAAAAGTTCACTTATAATCATTTTCCGTTGCGAGACAAAACAAATAAAAAAAAAAACACCACATATATATGAAACGTCAATTTTTCGGGGCTGCCAGGTTTTATCTTCGAAAAGTACAAGTGTCAAAAGTGTGCTACAGAGCGCCACACATGTTCCGTTATGGTGTAAGATTTTCTACTAAGGCGTGCTTAGAACACTGTTCTACACTCAGAAAATTTTTCACTTAGATGTTACTTGAAAACATATATACATTTTTTCCATCTGGTCTTTCAGTTAAATTTTACGTTTATCATAAGTAAATCGATTCAAAATTTTTGATTAAAATCCACATACATCTCTAATAGAAAGTATAGGCTTTTGAAGTAATTTTCACTTAATTTTCATATAACATCTAAGTGAAAATCACTCAAAGTGAAAAAACTTCGCCCAATCCACTGGAAGAAAATGCAGCTTTTACATTACTTTCTCAGTAAGTTGTATTACATTTTCACTTAAATTTTAGTATTTGTTTTTGTGGCATATGAATTGATAAAAAAAATATTTTAAGAAAACTCATGTTATGTTGTATTGGTTTATTTTGCAAAAAATACATTTGAATGAAGATTAGTTCTTATACATATTTACTACATACATACACTACAAGTTACATATGTTTAAACTATTTTTCATACGAAAATAAAACTTGTTTTCAATACGATGTAATGCAACCGGAAAGCTATCAAATATTCTAAAGCTTCATATGCTTGATCATGGTCATCATATACTCCCACCTGACAGGATTGAGCAACGAAAAGAATTTTTCAGCGTATTGTACTATTTCTAGAATCTCGTACAAGAACATGACATGGTTCTCAAACCTTGTCATAAAATAACCGGTTATGTAAATAGTAGCCAATACCTGATGATTTCTGAAATTAAAGAAAAATTCATAATATTGAAGCCAGAATCTATGAAATACACTTTACTACATACATTACGAGTTCTGCAGGCAGGAACCTGCTCGTAAATTTCCTGACAATTCCACCCGCCTCCAGCTTGCTGCACTTTCTTTGCCAAACTTTCGGGAGATATCGTCAACAAATCGAACTCGTCGGTTCCACTTTCTATTAAAACATATAATTAATAATTTGTGCTTCCTGTTGAATTTATGACAACTAACCTGTTAAAATATCCAACAAGTCGAATGGAATGTCCAGGTCGAGCAACAAATCCTCACCTATGCACCGTTCAGTCGCCATGTTGGGTTTTGTTTATGGCATCATCACTCGAAAATTTTCACACTATAAATTCATGTAGATTCTAAGTAAATTAATGTTACATCAATTTCACTTGAATTTTATCTATAATTCATGTAAGTTTCAAAGCTGATAACATTACTTTTAATATGTTTTGTTATGAATGTTATAAACGTCCTGTACCTTGCGAATTGTTTTTAATATCGGAAGATTACGTGTTTTTACCAGTGAAATTTATGTGACTTTTTTTTGAGTGTAAGCGAAGCACCCCTTGGCAAAAGCTCATCTTTGTTAGAAATGTTTTATGCAAGTTGATGTTTCGTGTGGAATGAAATACAATTTCACTTCCTCTAATATTTACATCACAATTAAAATTCAGATTTTTTTCTGTGTGACTTAGAAATACCTCTCGCGGAAATAGCAGCACTGAAAAAAAAATGAATTCTAACAGGTGCGTAAAATTCCCCCTCGTTCAATTCCAAGCCAAAGTAGGTTTTGGCGAAATTGTTTGAAATCTTTCATACGCCATACAATAATGAATGCATTCTTTCGTACAACAGGCTAGATACAGGCGTTATCTGGCTTAAAATAACATAGAATATCCCATTATTTTCTGCCCAATCGAGCATTCTCTTTATGTGCGTTAGATAACGCAGACAATAAAATGTTTCTTTGTATCTGTGAATGTACAGCATCACTTTCTGTTCAAACATACACCCAAAATAAAATTTACATAATCAGTGGAAAATATCCACTAGAAATTCACTCAACTTTCATGTTACCGAGAATGTGGAAAATGCATTGCAAAATCAAGTGAATCTTATGTGTCCAGTGAAATGTGAATGATTAGTCATGTAGAATTTCTTTTTTCATGTGATATTCAAGTAAAAGTCACTAATTTTATCGTTGGAAAATATCTACATGTGTTTCCAGTAATAGCAAAGTGAAATATTTTTTCAGTTTATGATAAAACTTATATTGTATGTTCGGAAATGCAGAAAAGCTATCCATTTTTTCGAGAATGTACGTCTTCGAAGGAGAGAAATAACTTTTGTCTTAAAAATTACAATAATTTGAAAAAAAAAAAAAGGTACATGAAAGTGCGCAAGAAAGATGGCGCAAGTGTTGCTCAGGTTTTGATGAGTAGCGTACAGTCCAAGGTGCGGCGGACATTTAGCCTAGGAAAGGACGTTGAAAAAACCAACTTTTCGAAAAAAAAAATTTATATTTGTTTGTTGCATTTTTTTCCAACTACAATCTTAATTGCCTACTATTCTAAATAAGTTCTTTAGAATTCTTAATATAAGTAATGAAGCCAGGAAAACTAATGATTTATATTTAGTTTTTGAAATTGAAGCAATGTTCTTAGTTTTGATGTAAAAAATTAGTTCCATGAAAATGTTGAGAAGAACTTAAAATAATCTTATTTTGATGCACTTTGGAAGAACAGTACAATTTTCTTTCAAAGCGCCGCAAAATATCGAACTCTCAATATTTTCATGGGACTTCTAATGCTGATCACGAAATCAGGAACCTCCACACCAAATTGCATTAATCCACTTTCTTTACATAGACACGATTGGATTAAAACTTCTCTGACCATTGGATGTTAAGCTTGCTAGCTAACACACCTTTATTGACCACACTGTATTGCGAACCATA
>JASCZW010007865.1:0-58529 GCA_034211315.2 Aedes japonicus
AGGTTGCATATCTAACGGGCGGCTTAGCAATGTTAATTTCTGCGCTTATTTTATCGCGAGTGCATAGAATTGATAACGAAGTCATTGTTGAAAATTATTATTTTTTCGAATGATCAAGGAAGTGTCATTGAGGAGTTGGCAATGGGTGAGATCTATCTGATTTTAACTATATAACAACAATGTTATACCGTATTTTCGTATTTGTATTTTTTGAACTCGTTTTTTTGTACTCGTTTTTTGTACTCGTTTTTCGTATTCGTATTTTCGTATTCGAATTTTTGAATTCGTATTTTCGTATTCGTATTTTTTTCGTATTCGTAGTTTTCGTATTCGTATTATCGTATTCGTTATTTTCGTATTCATATTATTCGTATCTCCGTATTTTCGTATTCGTATTTTCGTTTTCGTATTATTTTTCGTATTCGTATTTTCCGTATCCGGTATTTTCGTATTCGTATTTTTGTATTCGTATTTTCGTATTCGTATTTTGTGTTGGATCTAGTTTGCGTCCAGGTTCCATTGTGTTTTACACGGATGGGTCGAAAATGGGAGAAAAAAATGGAGCCGGGGTTTTTGGCCCTGGAATCAGGAAAGCTATACACAGAAAAAAATAATTAATTTTAACAAGCGCGTAAAATTTCCTCTCGTTTCATTTCAACCTAAAGAAGGCGTAAACAGCGAAGTTGTATGCAATCATCCATACAACATACATAAATGGTTGTAATCTGTCTTTCAAAAGCCTAGATGCAGGCGTTATCTGACCTCAATTTACATGAAATATCCCATGAATTTCTGCCAAATCTAGCATTCCATTTATGTGCATTAGAAAACGCATAAAATTCAATGTTTCTTTTTATCTGTGTACCAATGGGACATAGTCCAACGGTATTTCAATCAGTAGTTCATGCCATTATTGAATAAGTGAATATTTGTTTAACGAGGAAATACAGATTTGCAAAGATCTGCATTTTATCTAATAGTCAGAGGTCCCGGTGGGACCTTGGTCATATGCTGACAGGGAAGGGGGGACTGCCCTCTTCAAAGGGTGCAGTCTATCTGAGCGTCTGTTCTCCATGTCAGAGGCGGCTTAAAACAGCGTCTGTTCTCCATGTTAGGAGTGGCTGATCATCGTCCTTGTGCCAGCGTGGGACTCTAAACAGTGCTGTGTACGATGGTCCCCCGGCGAGACAGGGGGTTGGAGAAGGCCTAACAAGCCGCCCTTAAAAAATCAGTGTTACAAATAATATAGAAGTTAATACCCTAGGCGACGAATTAAGGACTACGATTGAAAACTCGGAACATGGAACTGCAAATCACTCTGCTTTCCTGGCTACGATAGGATAATCTATGACGAACTTCAACCACGTAACTTCGAAGTCGTAGCACTGCAGAAGGTTTGCTGTACAGGACAGAAGGTATGGAAAAGCGGGCATCGAGCGGCTACTTTCTACCACAAACTAGCTGGGCACAGGCTTTGTAGTGCTGGGCAAAATGCGTCAACGCGGTTTGGATGGTTTCCGATCAACGCTAGAATGTGCAAGCTGAGGATCAAGGGGTCTCGAGTTCCTTTGAATCTCGGAGAGGCTTACGGCAAGGTAATGGATTATCGTGTTTGTTGTTTAACTTTGCACTGGACGGTGCGATTTGAAGAGTAGGGATAGACACGAGTGGCACGATCTTCAGGAAGTCTGTCCAACTATTTGGCTTCGCCGACGATGGGAAACGTACATCAGACTTAAGGCTGAAGCTGGTAGGATGGGGCTTGTGATCAATGCGTTGAAAACAAAATACATGAAGGGAAGAGGCCCACGAGAAGACAATGTTAGCCTCCTACCACGAGTTCAGATCGACGGTGATGAAATCGAGGTAGTAGACGAATTCGTGTATCTGGGCTCATTGGTGACCGCCGATAACGCCACCAGCAGAAAAACAAAAAGGCGCATTATGGTTGGTAATCGTGCCTACTTTGGACTCCGAAGGACGCTAGGATCGGACAAACTTCGCCGAACCACAAAGTTGACCTAATGTCTACAAGACATTAATTAGACCGGTAGCTCTCTACGACCACGAAACATGGACATTGCTAGTGGAGGACCAACTTGGAGTCGTTGAACGGACGGTGCTGCGTACCATCTACGGTGGAGTGCAGATGGAAGACGGAACGTGGAGGAGGCGAATGAAGCACGAATTGCACCAGTTGCTGGGAGAACCTCCGCAAAAATTGGTCGACTACGATGGACTGGGCATGTCGTAAGAATGTCGGACTACAGCCCTGTGAAAATGGTTCTCGAAAACGAACCGACAGGTACAAGAAGACCAGGTAGATCAAGTAGAAGGTGACCTGCGGACCCTCCGCAGACAGCGAGGCTGGCGAGTGACAGCCATGGACCGAATAGAATGGAGACAACTTCTGTGTACAGCCACGCCGGCCTTAGTCTGATTGGTAAGGTAAGGTATGTAAATCTAAGCTAATGTGGGAATGCATTCTTTCTTTAAGACAATTGGCCAGTAGGAACGAAATTACTTTATACTGAGTGCCCGGCCATTGTGGTATTGAAGGAAATCAAAAAGCTGACAGCCTAGCAAGAGAAAGTTCAGCATCAAATTTAATTGGTCCGAAAACGTTTTGTGGAGTCCCAGAGTGTGCTCTGAGGACTGAAATAAAAAATTGGGAAATGTCCATTGATAATCAAACTGGAACGCTACGGATACATGCAGACAAGCCAAGAGATTTATAAGACCAATTGCTAATAACCCGGATTTTACAAAATCTTAGTAAAAAGACCTTCGGTTAATTACTGGTCTGTTCACTGGTCACTGCCCGAGTAGGTATCACCTAAAAAAAAATTCGAAGAATTCATTCTACAGATTGTCGTTTCTTCCCATTTGAAACTGAAACTACAGAACATAAACTCTGCAATTGTGGAGCAATGCAATTCAATCAAAGGATGTCAATATTTGGAAAGGGGCTGCTAGAGCCCCCCGCAATTCCACAAAACGATCCTGGTAGGGTATTAGAATTTATAAAACAAGTCGTGCCTAACTGGGATCAGGGGCTATCTCAACCAATGTCCATCGCACCTTAATTGTGACAGGATATTTGACTTGCGCCAAATCAAATATGGTTCATACAACAATACTCCTAATGAATGGATGCAGTTGTTTTATTGCTCAACAGAAGGAAAAAATCGTGTGTTCGTATTCGTATTTCGTATCCGTATTTTCGTATTCATATTTTGTATTCGTAATTTCGTATACCTATTTTCGTATTCAAATTAGTATTTTCGTATTCGTATTCGTATTTTAGTATTCGTATTTCGTATTCGTATGTTCGTATTAGAAAAGGAATAAAATCGTGTGTTCGTATTCGTATTTTCGTATCCGTATTTTCGTATTCATATTTTTGTATTCGTATTTTCGTATTCGTAATCGTATTTTCGTATTCGTATTCGTATTTTAGTATTCGTATTTCG
Organism: Aedes japonicus; assembly: GCA_034211315.2. Classification (NCBI taxonomy): domain Eukaryota; kingdom Metazoa; phylum Arthropoda; class Insecta; order Diptera; family Culicidae; genus Aedes; species Aedes japonicus. Next base: position 3,474 of record JASCZW010007865.1, read on the forward strand.
TATTCGTATGTTCGTATTAGAATTTTCATATTCGTAATTTCGTATTCGTATTTTTGTATGCGTATTTTCGTATTCATATTTTCGAAATCGTAGATTTCTATTTTTTAAACTGTACGATGTATGTAGATTTTCAATTGAATGTTTTGAAGGATCACCCCAAATAAAGTTTACATGAAATTAATCATAACCATCAACTTTGCCGAAGATGCTTTGGTTCTTAAATAAACATGCGTCAACTATCTGGACGAATTCAGAACTATTTATTGTTTGCTCTTTTTCGTTTAGTCGTTTTGATTACATTAATTTAACTTCAAAGACCATTTTTTCAGTGTCAATAAATAGGTGATCATATTTTTGAATACCTTTTTATTTGCCTGACTTTTAGCCTTTGGGCTGGTTCACAATTTCATAGTTTTATGAGAAAAAAATAGGTTATAAACAATGTTCTACTGCTTGTTAGGAAAGCTTTTAAAGCTTTTATGGAGCAAAATGAAAGTTGTTAGGATTGTAAGAAGAAGGTTTCTGGGACAATGAAATTAAATTTGACCGACAAATTGAATGAATCAAAAACCTGTTATAGAAACCTGGGTTCCTGAGGATCTGAATAAAATATTACAAAAGAATCAGAAAATTATTCAATCAGAAAAAGAAAGCCTAATTTATTTTTTTTAAAGTCCGATGGACATTGTAATATTCCTGAAAGATTACAGACCGCTTAAGACCCTTAATATTCTAGCAATAGTCTTCTGATGAGATTTGTTTGTAGTCTTATTTGAACGTCATCGTTATACTAAAAATAACCCTGAATACGATTGAAGCTAGCTAAAGTTTCCTTTGAACCTATCCAAACATGATTCCAACATCAAGACATTCCTGTTATTGTACAACCTTTAAGTCTTAACAGAAACCAACTCAACACGCATGTTTATACTCCCTCGTCGTTGTGACAAATGAGCCGCTTGCACGATCACATCGAACGAAACACTCTGCCATCGTCGCGAACCCAAACCGTCTGGACGCGTCGGTCGGTGGCGCACTCATGGCTGTTCGTGGCAGAGCGACATGAAATTAGTAATTTAGATAAGTAAACAAATCAAACGTATTATCTTTCCGTGGTCTGCGGTGATGTTCCGGGGGCTTCCACCGACCTCGGCAGTTAGGAGACATTTCCCACTTGCATAATTTGCGAGCCACCTTCCTCGGACCCAGCTCCTACCGAATTCATCCTCCTCGCTTTGACACAAAACAATTTATGTGTCATCATAATTAATGCAATTAAAAATCGTTTAGCGCGCTAGTTTTGTAGTTACTTTGAACGGAACGAAACTGCTGCTCACTCGAGTTTGTCTGCTGGGAAAGAGCGCTGCCCTGGCTGCTATCATTTTCGTCTAACATGTATTCGTTCACAAGAGTGTCTGACCTGGTTCGATCCCGTTTATGAAAGGTGGCGGTATGTGAGAACGGTCACTTGGTCCGGTTTCCGTGAAATCAACCGGCAGCCTGCTACACCGTTTCTGTCTGTGCAAAAGTGATAACCAACTGCTTACCTATAGTGTCACTTTTCTGTGTATTAGCATTAGCACTGTGCGTATCACGCGAGGAGGGGGGCGAGGGTCAATTTTCCTGCCCCGAGGCACACACACATGTTGGAGGTGAGAGGAAACGACACCAAGTGGTTGATAATTATTCTGTCGAGGGAAATGAGCCGCAACAGTTGATAATTAATAGTCCGCTTGAAAAACATTACTTTTTTTTTGCTTTTGGAAAGTGGCGGCCGTTGGTTGTTTTGTTGGTGTGGCTGTATGGAATGACAAGACATGAACAAGCAATTCTTCCATTAATGATCTACAGCACTCGAAGGCAAGCGATTCCAAGAATCACACTTGAATGCAATTTGATTCAGATTTATTCAAACAACGTTGCAATCTTGCGCTATTAGCTAATGATTTAATTGATCGGCTTTAATCGATCGCTCGGCCCGGAAAGGTATGATTGGATCGATTAGGAGGCAAAACATGTTCATTACCGATCGGAGGAATACGGCTAGTGCGGTAACAACAGAATTCATTATCCGAATTCTACCAACCCGACGCCGCAGAGTGATCCGTCAAAAATTCACTTGCCAGGCCTTGGCAGGATTTCACGCTTCACGGCCGCGTGGTTGCAAATGATACAAATTTTCAGAAATGTACATTTATTAACCGTCCCAGGCAGGCAAACATGACAGTAACATTGTTGCCGAGATGGAATGATAATACTTTTTTTTTCGCTTATTTACGACTGTTGCGCCTTTACGCTCAGGTTCTCCGGCGGAACGTCTGGCGGGATTGTCTACCTCTGGTAGAGGAGTGCGTTCGGTGTGGTTGCGGTGTGCTGCGTTTGCGGAAGAACGGAGCATAAACTTACTTTCTACGTAGGAAGAACGCCTGGGAAGGGGTAGAGAGAAAATTGTGCAGAACTGCATTGCATGTGATGGATAATAATACATGGGGAATGCATTTGCCTTTCGCAGAGAGTACGCAGTTGGACCGAGCAGGCCCGGGCGATGCTGAGTGAGGAATATTAATTTAATTAGATTTCAATAATCGTGTAATTTGCAATGTGCGAATGTTTTCCGGTGAATTCCGATGAGGGATGTACTTGGAATGATTTATTCCGTGCAGGGATGAAGTAGGCTAGAGCAGAAATGTTGACAGTTTTATTATAGATAAACTGTTGCTAGGTTTCAATTCCAGAGGGGCAGTCTAAAAGCTTTTCTATGTTCTGCAAATGTTTTGAGTTCCCGTACTTAACAACACAATTTTATAACTGCTTTGAATATTGTCCTTTATCAACTTTAAAAGTGAATTTTCTTTCTTTTACTTGGCTAATAAATTCATTCACGGAATCTGAATTACCGTTGGTTGAATCTTTGTTACTGACTGGACAGGCAACTTGATTAAATTTTCAAAAACAGCGCAGTATGCTAAGATATTTTTGAATCACCACTGCCACTGATGAAGATGGCCGACACCACATGCCGATCGTATCTTGATTTGTTGACGAGGAGATTGAATGATTAGACTTTCATCGTTGTGATCTCACTGAATTAAATGAGAAAACACTGCAATTGGACTGGAATCAATTAAGGGGAGTTGATACACACGATAATGCAGTTGTCCTTTTTTAGGAACAGCACTTTGAAATTATTCGAAAAAGAGTAGCTACTTAAAGACGAAAACAACAATGTTTTGGGATATTTTTTAAGCTTTCGGAAATAAAGAGTGTTCCGATCAAAATTTGTTCAAACAATAATGTGCTTGAGTCGATCAAAATTCTTATTTTTTTTTTCAAGTTCAGTTAATACAGAATACAGGAGAAATATTCACCTAAGCTTCGTTTTTACCGAATGTGAACTGTCGGGTCTTTCGTTTAACACCTGCTTTAAGATTTTGTACAGTCTCCTTGTCCACTTTATTCGCCGCCGAACGCCAGTTTGCCTTGAATTGTTTCTCGCTCACAACAGCTTTTTGAGTTTTCTTAAGGTTCCGCTTGACGATGACCCAATATTGTTCGATTGGGCGGAGCTCTGGCGTGTTGGGAGGGTTCTTGTCCTTGGGTACCACTTGAACATTGTTGGCAGCATACCATTCCATGGCTTTTTTTTCGTAATGGCAAGATGCCAAATCCGGCCAAAATAGAACAGAACAATTGTGTCGCTTCAGGAAAGCCAGTAGACGTTTTTGTAGGCACTCGCTCAGCTAAATTTGCTGGTTGACGGTTCCGGTCGCAATGTAAACGTTGCTCTTCAAGCCACAGGTACAGATGGACTGCTCTACCAGATGTTTCTTCACGAACTCTGACAGTTGTATGCTTGAAAATATCAGCCTCCTGACGTAAGTTTCGCAAGTTTCGCAACTTCGTCAGCATCGTCGTGTACAACTTTCGCGATCGTGCTTTGGCCAACGTATTTTGTTTATCGTCGCGATTTGGAGTCACCACGTTCTTGAAAGTCCGGCGTTTTTTAGCTCTATTCACGGTTGAAGGTGCCACTCCCAGCTTCTTTGCGACATCTTGGCCGGAGAGGTTACTGTTCCGCTCGAAACAGCGGGCAACCCTTTTTGTCGTCGCTATGGCCTCCGACTTTCGATTTCCCCCAGATTCAGCTTTCCTGGCTGTTGACAAACGTTCACCAAACACTTTTAATACGTTTGTAACAGTTGATTTAGCCACATTCAACAATTTCGCCATACGACTTGACATGAGAGTTTAGATTTTCGCCATGCACGTGCAAAATTTTGAGGCGTTGCTTCTCTTCCTTCGACGACATTTTGATAACTGAAGTGGTAATCTCAAAATTAAAATAGAGGCATGATGCTACACACACACATCGTCAAAATGAGGAGTGTGCAAAAATGTTTAATGCACGACGAAAGGAAATGCATCAAGTTTAAGTCAACCAAGTTTCGATCGAAACACCCTTAAGCCTATATTCTTGACTCTATAATTAAAAATAGACCAGAAATCCTTGATTCTTCTCCATCAGTTTTAAACTTCTTCAGATAGCGGGCTCAATATGACCCGGAATGGATTTAAAAAATACTATAACTTCTTAAAATAAGCATCGAGAAGTTTTAATTTTCTTGTTTTTTTTTCCTAAATCATACAAAGTTACGTTTCTTCATCAAACTTAATTTTTTTTTACATTTCCGAAGGCCTGTTCAAAAATTAACGAATGAAATGTTTCGGGTCATATTGACCCGGATTCCAAACTCACATTGCCAAAGGTATACATGACAAAACTTTAAAATTTTCGCAGTCGTAATGCTTGATGAAGTTCCAATTTCCAGTTCCTAGCAAGTACTACTCGTTTTGACCCGATTGGCAACAAGAAATCTTTTCCGGAAGAGAGCATACACAGATAAAAAGAAACACTGAATTTTCTGCGTTATCTAATGCACATAAAGGGAATGCGTGATTTGGCAGAAAATAATGGGATATTTCATGTAAATTTAAGCCAGATAACGCCTAAATCTAGCCAGTTGTATGAAAGATTGCAAACAATATCGTTGTTTACGCTCCTTTGGCTTGGAATTACACGAGGGGAAATTTTACGTGCTTGTTAAAATTATTTATTTTTTTCTGTGTATTTTAACACGATCCGTGAGGTGGCGACAGATCGAAAATGCTCTTCAACGGCTCAAACTTCATGATTTTTCATGAGCAGGCTACATCTAGCTTTGAAATGGACCGATGACTATATTTTTCATTTCTGGACAATCCGGATGACCCAGCTTAGCAGGGTATAAATACAGATTTACACCGTAACATGCGTTTCGGCTTCATGTTTTTCGAAAACAATCTACTACAAGCCATAAAATGGGCAAATGACCATATTTGCCATTCCAAGACATTACGGAATCCCCGGGAAAACCGTTTAGGAGAAGACAAATACGGAATTTCACCGAAACATGCCGCTGTTATGGCCCAAACACAACGATAACGGCAACGGAAAACGGCAAAGCCCGATCTGAGTATTGTCAGAAAGAAAACAGGCTAGATCCAAGCCGATTCTAATTGGACATATCGAAGTCATTTGCAGCAACTGTCAAAATTGCCGTTTTCCGTTCCGGTTCCGTTATCATTGTGTTTGGACGGTTACTTTCAAATTACTCATTCAAGCTAAGAGTCATTGTCAAAGGAAACCATGTCAATTTCATATTGCACAGTGGTCCAGAATGCGAATTATACATTATAGTTTGAGAGTTGTTTTCTGCAAAGTTGTTCTTCATAATCAGGCCCTTTTTTTGGTGTGAATGAAAACTAGGGTGGTTTTTATTTTCAAAGAAATCGAAATTTTAATTTGACAATTTGCAGAAATGAAGGCATTTATTCTTGGAAAAAGTTGTGGATGAGAAAATAATAACCAACTTTGATTGAATAAATTTTTCTGTAGCTTTTGAAATGACAGAATTAGGGCAGTTTTTCCTACGTAGCTTAGGATGTCCCTATAAAAATCAGTTAATTTGCTCTAACTTTTTTTATTTGAAATTTTATAATCAAAGTTGTTTTTGCATTGGTTTTAGAACAATCATAAATACAACTTTTGTGGTGCTGAAATCATTGCTTTCATATGTCAAACTAAAGTCTTTATGGTTTTTTGTATAAGAAATTGGCTCTTTTTAAATTTTGATATCTCTAAGGCTAGCAAAATAAAAATATTTACAGCATTTGCAAGGATTTTTATTGTTGTATATTATATCAGAAAACTGCAGATACATTATTTTTTCAAAAACAGTAAAATACATTTGAAAAAGGCATAACTTTATTTTAAAAAGAACTTAAATAACTCCTCACGGATCATGGCAAAACAAGCAATCTTCTAGCTAAGATTCGCTGTGGCCAGTTAAGTAAAAAAGAACAGTAATTACTAGAAACTGAAAATAAAGACTCCAACAAGCATTCTCTCAGCAAAGACTGTACAATTTGGTCATATGAATTTCCCACAATGTGAGTTTGAAATCCGTCTTATTCATCACTATATGTTAAAATCTTAAGCCGTGTTCAACAATGATGAATTTACTTTGACAATTCTTTGATTGAAATAACTAAGGATATGTTTGAAATAACTTTAACATTAGCATTGTCGTTTGCATACCTCGTGGATGGAGCTATGATGAGTTATAATTCGTTGAAGACATTGCATGCCGCTATGAAACGAAACCAGTTACTGATACATTTCTTCACGCAATAAACTCCATAAATACACTCCTCGATCGGTCACCTGGCCACGTCCACGCAACCCTTGGAGAACCTTAAGGAGACACGGGAAACCCACATAGCCTTCAGTAGATATCAAAGAAAAAGGGAAATGAATAGCACGAGAGAATAGCTAAACAGAATGCCCTGTTTGGTGTCCAGAACAAAAATGTATTCAAAAAAGGTCGTTGGGAGCATCGAGTCTAAGAAAGTAAAGTGACGCTCCATTTTTTCTCCAAACGATTGAGTCTTAAGCATTTACTTTAGTCCTAGCCCTTTTTTAAGTTTCTTTAACTGATTTAGGCCAAACATGGTACTTGGAATGAACATAGTGACTGTATGGAAGGAATTAATTTCATAGTTTTCTAAATGATTGTTTAACGATGGCCTCTCAATATTATTTATTGGGAACAATGAGTAATACAACCACATTAAACTCCCAGCTTAATTGATAAAAATACAAGTTGTTGTGTTTCTTAATAAAGACATTTGATAGGTGTAATAAACTACTAAATGCGTTGCGTTAGTAATTAAATAATTCATATATTGCACGCTGGAAGCTGGTATGAAACTAACTTTTTCACTCTTATTTCGATTGCTTATGAAAAGCTATTTGAAAAGTATTAACTGTCCAAACAGGATTCAGAGTAGATAAGCATGAGATCATCTATTGCCACAAATCGAACATGGGAAGATAAGATGTAAAACCTATATCTATATTCATGAGAAATCTGTAGCTAATTTGTTTATGTTAGGAAGTATGTTGATGTCCTCTCACCACTTATGTGGCCTTAGTTGTAGACGATCTTCTAAGAGCTTAGAGGAAAAATGTTTCGATGTTGTAAGTTTTGCAGACTATGCAGAAAGAATGCAATGGGCCTTAAAATGTATCCAGTCTTGGTGTATTAAGTAGGGCCTTAACATTAATCCATCAAAAGTAGTAATTGTACCTTTCACTAGGAAAAGGAAGTTTAGTCTGAAAGTGTTTCAGCTAGGAGGATTAAAGATTCATCTTAGTGAACAGATTAAATACTTAGGAGTGATACTGGATACCAAACTGAACTAGAATGCTCATCTTGAGTGTGTGATTGGTAAAACAACTAGTGCTTTCTGGATATGCTCAAGAACATTTGTGAGGGAATGGGGTCTGAGACCAAAAATGATAATATGGACTTATACATCCATATTACGTCTGGTCACTTAGTCGGTCACCTGAGCATTTCACGAAACTTTCAAAATGGGCCAGTGATGTTTATGAATGGAGACTGGAAGAAACCTGTGGAAAACCATGACATCCCTTACAACATATGTGAAACGTCACGTATAGATTGGGAAGTCGGAGGTCCCACTGTTCGTCATGGCTCCATAAAATTCTTCACAGATGGCTCAAAACTTGGAACAAAAACGGGAGCAGGAATCTTCGGCTCTGGGGTAGAAATCTCAGTGGCGAAACAATCCAACGGTTTTCCAAACGGAGATCTTCGCTATAATAAAATGTGTTTACGTTTGTCTGAAGAGAAAATATAGATATGCAAATATTTATATTTTTAAAGACAGCCATGCGGCACTCAAAGCGTTAAGTAATTATAACATGTACATCCAAACTTGTCTGGGAATGTATTCTTTCACTGCAAAAGGTGTGCCAAGAAAACTCGGTAAATTTATTCTGGGTTCCGGGACACGTTCTTTGTACCTATACCGGTCCAGTAACCGGGAATTGCCCGAGTAGATATCATTTGAAAAACATTGGCCAGGTTCAGAATGATATCTGTCTTTTCTGTAACATGAAACGTGAAACCTTGGAACATCTGCTTTGCAGTTGTGATGCTTTGTACAAGAGCAGACTTAAATTTCTGTACAGTGGCTATTTGCAACCTAAAGAAATTTAGACTGCAAATCCTGGAAAGGTGGTGGGTTTTATAAACTCAATTTTGCCTGACTGGGAGACGCGTCTTAGGCTGGTCACTTGAGATGGGCAAAAGAATAGTACACAGGGGTATACCACAAAAGTTCAGCTCGGTGGACGCTGTGGTTCTACGCCCAAAAAAAATGATGTAGCTTTTTTTAAAGACTAAAATATATACTGGCAATAATTAATGAACATTTAGCATTGAAAATTCACAAAATTGCTACTTAATTATTAAACACGGTGCCAACGAAAAAATAACAATTCGCACTTGAAAAACTCAAAATAGCAATAACAAATGGATTATTCACTTGCAATAATTCAAAATTGACAGGTAAAACTTTCAAAAAAAGCAATGGAAATTAGTATAAACGCAATAATAGGCTGATAGTTTTCCATCATAATAATAAGTTCTAGCGGTAATAATGTGACAAAACTCTTCAAATTTTTCAAATCTTTTCAATTGAAACCAAAAAAAATCTTTGAATTTTTTTTCCAATGTGTTGATTTTTTATTGCGATTTTGTGGAAAGAGTTGAAGTGTTTGAAGACTTTTGTTACATGTTTACCGCAAGAACTTTTTATTATGACGGAAAACTTTCAGCTTATTATTGCGTTTGCACTAATTTACATTGCTTTTTTTTAAGTTTTACCGGTCACTTTTGAATTATTGATAGTGACTTATCAATTTTTTATTGCTATTTTAAATTTTTATAGTGCGAATTGTTATTTTTTTGTTGACACAGTGTTTATTAATTTAGTGGAAATTTCACATATTTCTGTTGCTTTTTTTTTTTTCATTTTTATTGATGTTTTATTGCCCTGCCTTTTTAAATCATTCAAAAACATTTTATAACTAGAAATTAGAAGAAAAATTTGTATTTTCCATTTAATTCCAACGACCTTTGCTTATCTTGACAGATACGCGTATTTCGTCTACAATATGCAGACTTCCTCAGTGTCTCGTACTAAAGAAGACTGAAGAAGTCTGCACTTTGTAGACGAAATACGCGTATCTGTCAAGATAAGAAAGGGTAGTTGGAATTAAATGGAAAATACCCATTTTTCTTATAATTTCTAGTTACAGGTATTCCACTAAAGAGCTCAAACCCTCTCGGATTCATTTTATAACTATTTTCACACAACACTTTCAGAGATATACTCCAGTATATTCAAGCACGTCACCACAACAAGAAAAGTTTCCGTAATTTCTGGAACCACTCACATGCATGACATCATTTGTAGTTTGCTGCCAATAAGCATTATATTTCAATTTTGGTTTGACAGACATGTTGAAAAACAGAAACACCCAGGAAAACTTCTTCCGGCACCCCAAAGCACGATTAACCCCCCTGTTTTATAACGATTTAAAATATTACATTGGCCAAATATTGCGGGAAAGCAAGAAATTTGTTTGAATAAAAATAGGTTAACTGACTGACTAATGTCTGATCATCAAAAAAAAGGGCCATTAAAAAAATAAAGAAAAACAAGTTTGTCTGTGTTGGCGATGTGTTTCATTTTGATTTCTTCTCTTGGAAAATTCACCGAATAATAAAACATTTGATCAAAGATTTTATCTCTAATTCACAGTACATCATTTTCTAACACTTTAAAAGTGACTTAGCAATGCAAATATTCTGGAATCATCAACCAAGCAGTACTAAAGACATCTTATTATGGAGTTCAAATTAGACAGGAATAAAACAGTAAGATTACAGGTAAATAGGTGGATATGGAAAAATACTTAGCTGATCGATGCGTGAAGCAATTCAACATCATCGGGAATGCAACATTGTTACTCTTGCTGACAGTAGTCACAAACACTAATGTAACTCGGTTTCTAAAAGTTCAATGCACTTTTCAAAATAACACTGATCTGACCCATCCTACTATCAGGCCAGTAAATTTTCCACCAGACACTCCCGGAGCTTGAAAACCAACACGTACGCAACAGTGCAAAATAGCAAACTATTTTCAGACAAAACAGCATCCGATCGTCTGACAACACATCATAACAAGAGAACTGAATTTCTTCACTAAAAACTATCGATTTTAATATTTCTGAAGAGTGAACAAAAAATGTCACCGCGAAATCAAACTTGACGTCTGTCCACATGCATAGCCTACCTCGATCCTCCAACTGAGGCTATGTTTTACACCCCGTTCACACTACAACTTATATTACGTGATATAGACTATCTTGATATCAGCATCTATACATCTAGTTTTCACTGGAAATAATGTACATGACATTTGATATCAAGATACTCTATATCAAGTAATATAGGTTGTAGTGCAAACGGGTTGTTACACCCCGTTCACACTACGTACTATATTACGTAATAACGAGTATCTTGATATCAAATGCCATGCACGTTATTTCCAGTGAAAACTAGATGTATAGATGCTGATATCAAGATACTCTATATCACGTAATATAGATTGTAGTGCGAACGGGGTGTTAGATAACTAGGCCAAAAATTGAAACAAAACTAAGCAACCAGAAAAAGTAACATTTTTCATTGCATTTTAGATTGTTTCCTCATGATTTCTTCTCACTCACCATATTTGAGATCATCATTCCAACCGTACGATTTCAACACAATGCTCGTATGATTTTTACGATCCCCACTTTAATGGTCGGTTTATTCGGCTTCCAGTTGCAGTTTGCCGTAGGTTCACATTTATCACAACATTTCGAATGATTTTCCCGCGATGGTAACAATAATCATCCTCCGCTCAGCAGCACGAATCAACTCGGGGGAAAAAAAGCGTTCGTCCTGTCCCGTATCCACTCAAATTACTTAATTATTACCGTCTCACATTCCCGGGATGAGGGCTTCCATTCACCCATTACATATTGACTCACGGTAGTTGGCTCCCCGCAAGGAATCCCATCGATCGCAAACCTAAAAGAGTGGAGCCCTTTCGCTTTGTTTGTTTTCCGAAGCCTTGCAGAAGCGAAACAGATCGCATTTATGACCGAATTTGGCATATTTCTGTGCGATTGGACTTTTTGAGGAGACTGACAAAAATTACACCCGTGAAGACCCGAAAGATGTGCTTCTGCCCCGAAGGGCCTCGGCACTGCATGATATCGCAACATTTCGAATCTGCAAAAAAAAAGGGACGATTGTATCTTTCCCTGACATCTTCCTCGCGCGCAGTTATTAAATTATATTTTTATTTAGTCGTTTTCCTGTTTAATTAAATTAAATACCTTGGTGGTGGCGGCGGTGTGGCCATTGCCGTGGCCGGGCATGTCAAGCCCGATTTGGAAGGGATGGCAAACAGTCCGCAGTAGTCCGCAGATGGGCGCAGATGTGATATGGGCAGTCAATCGACACCATAAAGAAGCGCACACAAATCGGACCATTGTCGAGCGTCAGCAAGCTCATTACCGCCGGCACCCACCGTTGTTGGGGTCTTTGCGGTGGTGAAACATTGATTGCGATTGTGAGAGAATGGGGGAAGATGGTTGATTGAGGGGGGAGAGAAAGGGGAGGTTAATTACCAAAAACGAAAAAATAGCTGACAACATTCCAGTTGGGCGATCCGTTCTTGTTGTCGTTCCCGTTGAGTCAGGACGATGTTTTATTCTGGAGGGGATTTTTTTGTCGACGAAGAATGGCCCTTTTCCGCGAGCAAGTGAAGAAAGCTTAGAAGCTGTGGAACTCATATTAATTGCCTTTTATTGAGCTGTTGGTTACAAATAAGCTGGTAGCGGTTGCAGGAAGGTAGTTTGTCTGATTTCAAAGATAGCCTTGTCCGGATGGCAAGGGGTATAACAAAGTTGCATTGATTGAAAAGATTATGCTTTCCATTAATCATACTGTAAATCATTATTGATTTCTTCACCAAGCTTGCTTCACTGGCATCATCATTACCATCGACCCCGTAATATCATTGCTCAAACCAACAATTTCCTCATACCAAACAACTAAACCGAAGAATGTATTTATAATTTTTATTCAATTACAGAAACACGACAAACTAATGCTTTATTTATTTATTCCAAATGTAATTAAGTGATGTAATTGGCACGATAAGATTTTCGCAGCTTCGAGATCGGATTTCCCTGGCTGGGGCGCATCAGCAGCCCAAGCAGCAGGTGATACATATCTCAATCTCCATCATCCCCAGCGGCCGGGTTGCACCTTGCCAGATTCCTACAACAGCTCGTTCGAGATCAAACAGAAATATCTATCCATCTGTCTATCCAATCGCAATACGTCCATCCTGCGACCGTTTGGCGCAGGGCAGCTCGCGCACTCCGTCGAACATCACCTAACTTGTATCACTCTGTTTGCATTTGCATTTTACACTACATAATTTTTATTTCGCTTCCCCATCAATCCCTATCTCTCTCCAACCTTATCGCTAATCGCCAACTGATCAGTCGTCGTCGCAGTCGTCTTCTCCGTCGGTCGGTGGATTGCAGGGTGGGAGAGTCGAGGGGGGACAGAGAAAAAATAATTTACATTCTTTTCTTACTACAATTTCATTAATTATGTTCGCTTTAATTACCGCTTCGATGCGCATTTGCACTTCGACTTTGGGCTGAGTACGCGCCGGAGATGTGTGTTTTCCTCGCTATCCCGCTTTTCCGTCTATTTCTTCCGACTTGCGCAGATAATTATCGACCCTGTGGCAGGAGAACCGTTCCGAATGTACGACGTACGGTGCATGGTGGGTGGTGGTTTTTGCATTGAATGGTCATTTTTTTTATATTTATGTTTATATTTTATGTTCGCTGTTCGAATCCCGGTAAGGGAATTCTGCGTATCCGAAAAAAATCTTGTTTTTTATGGGTGTGTGCGTGGAAGTATGGTTGGCATGTACAGCCAATATTCGCCTTCAGTCGCATCTGTTGAAAGTAGGTATTGGAAAAATGACCCTTGAAGTTTTTTAACTCAATTCCCAAGCAAAGTTTGAAAAACTCCCACTTAATTGAACGAGAGGTTGCAATCTCGTCGAACATCAAACATCACCTTATAACAGTGTAGAAGATCTAAAAGTTTCGTCTCTACCGGCACTATCAATAAGGGTGTACGAGAAACAATGTCGACAAAAGCGGTTACTATCGTTTATCAGAAGCCATGACTCTCCAGTCTGTTTTGGCCTGATTTTGCCTCTTGTCACTATGCAAAATCCGTCCTGGAATGGTTTAAAGTACAAGAGGTCAAATACGTGCCTAAAACAGCCAATCCACCAAACTGTCCAGAACTTTGCCCAATATAGTAATACTGGGCTCATGTTAAGCGGAAACTCTTTGAAACTAATAAGATTGCAAGTGGTACCGATAATTTCAAGAGAAGATGGAGAATCGTCACGGCGGGCTTATCCGAGGATACCGTCCGGAACCTGATGGCGGATGTACCACAGAACGTTCGAGAATTTAACAGAAAGAAGCATTAACATCTTTATCAACTGTTTCTATTGTAGATATAAATCTATTATTGTGAAATAAACCATCGCTTTTTTTTAAATAATGGGTAAATTTGTAAATAAATTGTTTTGCGTTCGAAATTCAACGTAGACAGTCTTTAAAAGTACAGATGCTAATATTAAGATAATCTATACCACGTAACATAGGTTGTAGTTTGACAATTATATTGCCTTTATTAAGAAAAAAAAAATCGTTCAATTCTAAGACAGTCATTTTTTGCATATTTACTTTAAATTTCAAAATATTTTTTTTAGTGTGTAAGAATCGATTTTACAATTTTTTCATAAAAGCTAAGACAATTTTTTTGGAAGTCGTTTATACATCACTTATTTTGTAAATCTTTTCCTTTTTAGGTAATGTTGACAAGAAAAAAATTTTGTTAAAAAAACTTTGTTTCCTTATAAGTGCCCGTCTTGCAATATATGGAGAAGTTTTAGCCAATTATATTGCCTTCAATAAAAAAAATTGTCCAGTTCTAAGATGGTTATTTTTCGCAAATTAACTTTAAATTTAAAAATATTTAGAATTTTTTTAAATTTTCAGTGTGTAAGAATCGATTTCACAATTTTTACATTTTTTTTTTCATAGAAGCTAAGACAATTTTTTACAAGTCACCTATACATCACTTTTTTTAAGTCTTATCTTTTTTGAGTTATGTTGACATGAAAAATTTATGGTAAGAAAAACTTTTGTTCCTTAAAGGTGCCCATCTTGCAATGTATGGTAAACTTTAAGACAATTATGCAAAATGACTTTAAACTTTAAAATATATTTTTTTTAGCGTGTAAGATTTCATTTTACAATTTTTACAATTGTTTTCATAAAAGTAACGACGATTTTCTTAAAGTCACCCATAAATCAATTTTGTGTAAGTCTTTTCTTTTTTGAGTTACGTTGATTTAAAAAAATCGATCAAATAACTTAAGCCCTTTTCAAATGGTATTCTACATAAATTAAAAAAAAAACAAAGTATGCAAAGTTGCTTATAAAGACATAGTTTACATACCCAGAAAGTTTCATTAGAGTCTGAGAGGGTTCTGCTAACCACTGGATGAGTTGGCGTGAAGCATTTCATAGACAAAATTTGTATTGTCAATTTTGTTGGAGAAAATGATCCTTCGAAGGCTCGATCACTGTGTTGAATCAAATAACTTGCTATCAAATATAAAGTTTGGGTTCCGTAAGAGCAAAGAAACAAATGATAGTCTAGCGCTGCTCTTCTCAGATATTCAACTGACCTTTGCGCACAAGGATCAATTGGTTTCAGTGTTCCTGGACATTAAGGAAGCTTTTGATTCAGTTTCCATTGAAATCCTGTCGGACAATTTGCAGAGATGTGAACTTCTCGCAATTATAAATTAATGTTTGTACAGTTTGTTGTCAGAGAAGCAAATAGACTTTTCACTTGGACAACTGACAACTTCCAGAACTAGTTACAGGTGTCTGCCCCAAGGATCATGCCTCAGGTCCCTTCTTTATATTTTATACGTCATAGAAATTGACAATTGTTTGGCAGAAGAATGCACGCTAAGCCAACTTGCTGACGACAGCGTAGTCTCCTTAAGAGGCTCTCATGCCGTCAACCTACAAGGTCCATTGCAAAATTCCCTAGATAACCTACATTCTTGGGTTAGGAACCTAGGGATAGAATTCTTACCTAGGGATAGAAAACTGAACTGGTAATGTTTATTCAAAAGCAGTACCCAGTACACCTTAATATTTTGGACAGAAACATTACCGAATCGTTATCTCTTAAATACCTTGGGGTCTGGTTTGATTCAAAGTGCACTTGGAATGCCCACATTATGTATTTGAGGCAAAAATGCCAAAAAAGGATCAACTTTCTTCGTTCAATTTGTGGCACATGATGGGGTGCTCATCCGGGAGATCATGTTTACTCTTTATAAAACAACTATTCTCTCTGTTCTTTCGGTAAGAAAAAGTAACCTTATAAAATTGGAACGAATTCATTATCGTTGTCTGCGTATTGCTCTTGGCTGTATGCACTCAACGCATAACATGACCCAAGTAACCAATAAGCATTAGCAAATTCAGTAAATCATCCCTAAATCTGCATCTCAGATGCTACAAGCTTTATATTAGCATTATATCAACTTCTTGAATGCAATGTGTTGTAAAATTGAATATCAAATGCTATTTGAATGCTTGTAGTATATGATAAGCATTTCGAATGCAAAATAGCATTAATGAAGCATTATCATAGCACTGCAGTTAAGCAGCCGTATAGTGGGCCAAAAGCGGCATTTATGTTGCATTTAAGGCGACTTAATTGCTTGAAAGGCTGCCATAAAGACGCTTTGAAACCTGGAGAGTCTCGAAGTTCTGGCAGGAGTAAACCCCCTGCAGAATCGGTCGTGGGAGCTCTCGCTCAAAATATTAATCAAATGTTTAGTGAAAAACGCATTTGTTATAGAAAATTTTGAAGAAATGTCTTCCGTGCTATACTCCAGACCGTGCTCACTTCACCTATAGCAGTTTTCAATCCATTATGATCTTTCCATGAAACAAGCATCTCATGGGATTCCTGATCCACTTCGTTCTATAATAACTCTGCGTATTTTTACTGAAGAGTACCAACACGTCAATTCTGAAAAAAAAGACCAGGCAGCCGGCAGACCATTACTTCATCTTCTCGGACAGCCTCGGTTCGTCGATTGAGGCTCTTCGGTCGATGACACCTAGTAAACACTTATTTTCTTTCCTTACAAAAGTAAGGGAACAGATGAGCGTGCTGGTCGAAAGATCATATTTGAGCAATTTTGTGTGGGTCCCTTCACATTGCCCAATTCCAGGCAATGAGAAAGCGGACTCGCTCGCAAATCATTTGCAAATCATTTAGTACGTCAGAATATCCTTTCGAGTAGGCAAACCGATTGGGACACTGGAAATCTAGGGCAGCTGTTACATTCCATCATTCCTATTGTCTCATCGAGAGCGTGGTTTAAGGAAATACACGTAAGCCATGATTACATCCGTGTGATCAGTAGACCTATGGCCAACCAATACCAGTTAGATGCACACCTCTTTCGAATTAACCTCGTAGACAGCAATGTTTATCGATGTGGAAACGGTTATGAAGACATCGATCACGCAGTCTGGATAGTGACACGGATAATGACGCCGCCAGAACGCGAGTTTTGAATACATTGAGGTTCAAGGAAGACAAACTGATGTTTCTATGAGAGATGTGCAGCAATTTCGCAATCTATGTTATACGCATTCGGTTTATGTGTTTCTCAAAATGTCTAGATGAGAGTATAATCTGCTTGTGTTTTTTTACTTTATTTACTATTAGTATGTGTTTGTTATCTACCGACATCTGAGGAGTCTCAGTAGTAACCACCAGCGGCCAAATACAAAAAAGGAGCCCAGACCATACCGCACATCGTTAAAATGCTTGCGATAAACTATCTGATGATACTACAGCATCCGATTTCCAAGTTCTTCTATCCAATCCATCCCGAAAAAATGTCATCCATTTTAACCCCTGTAAACCGCGAGTAAACGGCCCAAGTTCTACTAACCCTAATACTAAATCACTCATTATATTAAAAACAATGAATTATTGGCTCCTTAAAGCCAACGCAATTGAGCCTCCCAAATAAATGAACTTGTTAAAAAAAATTAAGTTACGCCGCAAGTTTGAACGTGAATACCTCTTGCATAACCTTAGATTAACTTCTTGTGCATGATGTAGCACTGAGAGTAGCTCAAACATCCCGCTCTCTTGACTAAAAAGGGGTTCAAATTTCAATCAGAACATGCTTCTTGCCCGAAAAATACGCATTTTGTGTTTTCGTTGCCTGAATAAATCTCATGTTTGGTTGAAATTTGTAATTCATTTCATTTTCCAACACGAAAATGCAGCACGAAGCATTTAATAATAAGAGACGGGCCACAATTGAAGAATCAGACAACGGCAACAAAGCAAAGTTATTTTGAAGGAGAAGAAGACATTTGCTACCCGTATCCTATGACCGTGCTCGGGAAAACACATTTTTCAACCTGTTAATATGCAAATTTGTATGGCAGGAAAAGTAGGTCATTTTCAAATGAAAAATTGAACTACCTTATTGAGTTTTTTCTGATCAAACGGGGTATGAATGAAGTCATTCTGTTTAGTCGAACGAGAGTTATAAGCGTTAAAAAACCTTTCACTTTTGTGTAACGCTCCCATTTTTCAAAATTTTGAAATGCCAACCGGTATAGAAAAGAGAAACGTAGTCCTACGTTAAAAAAAACGTGATTTTGACGTTTTCAGACACTTTCAGGACACATTTGCTATAAAAGTGCTTAGACGACGGCTGCATCCAAGACAGATAGGTTAGGTTCAGAAGCTGGTGTTGCTGCCGAAACTAGGGAAGCCACCAGGGGATCCAGCATCTTATAGACTCATATTCCTGCTGGATACCCTCAGCAAGCTTCTGGAAAGCATCATTTTTAACAGGCTGACGCAGTGCATGCAAAACGATCAAGACCTTTCGAAGAGACAATTCGGATTCGGAAAAGGGGTCTCGACAGTGGAAGCAATCCGGATAGTCGTGCAGAGAGCAGGTAAGGCACCAAAGGAGAGGCAATCGTTTCTGCGCCGTAGTGACGTTCGACGTCAAAAACGCTTTTAACAGCGCCAGCAAGGAGGCTATCGTCGCAGTACTACAAGACATGCCTGGCTACCTATGCAGAGTACTAAGTAGTTACTTCCAGAACAGAGTCCCGGTGTACAAAACGGAGTTGGGACAGAAAACTATCAGGGCCACTGCAGGGGTACCACAAGGCTCGATTTTCGGACAACGCTCTGGAACGCGATGTACGATGGAGTATTAACGCTGAAGCTGAATAATGGAGTTGAGATCGTCGAGTTGGCAGATGATGTCGTCCTAACGATAACGGGTCGAGATTGAACATTGAGACGTGGATGACGTGCAGCTGGCTCATCATAAGACGGAGGTAGTTCTGGTTATCAACCGCTACGTTCAACGTCAGAGGACACGCAATTCCATCAAAGCGTGCATTAATGTACCTGGGGGTGAGGGTTGATGACCGCTTGAATTTCGACGCTCGCGTCGAATACGCCTGCGAAAAGGCAGCGAACGCGGAAAATGCGGTAGCGAGGATCAACCCGAACGTCGTTGGACCGAGAAGCAGCAACAGGCGACTTCTAACGAGTGTGGTGACTTCAATTTTGAGGCATGAAGCCCCAGCCAGGGTTGCGACGCTTAAAAACAGTGCGTAATAGTGGAAAGTTGAACAGGAAGTATTAACTCATGGCCATGCGAGTCGCGAGAGCCTACAGAAAAATTTCGTCACAGGCGGTTTGCGTTATCGCTGGCAGCGCTAAGCGCTGGCCCATTTGCATCACCCTGGTCGAGG
Source organism: Aedes japonicus (assembly GCA_034211315.2). Taxonomy (NCBI): domain Eukaryota; kingdom Metazoa; phylum Arthropoda; class Insecta; order Diptera; family Culicidae; genus Aedes; species Aedes japonicus. Next base: position 22,960 of record JASCZW010007865.1, read on the forward strand.
ACGTCGAATGCTATCAGCCAAGGGGTACCAGAAATGCGAAGAGAATCGTCAGACCGGACTCATTGGTTAAGTCGCAGCAAGAGTGGGACAATGTGGCGAAAGGAAGGTGGACCCACCGGCTCATTTCAAATGTGCCAGATTGGGTGAATAGGAAGCATGGAGAGATGAATTTCTACCTCACGAAGTTCCTCTCCGGGCAAGGCCGCTTCCGGAAGTAACTGCATCGGTTTGGTAACGGTTCTTCACCTTTTTACCCAGAGAGCGCGAACCTGCAGGATACACCAGAGCACGTCATCTTCGAATGCGCTAGATTCGAAGCAGTGCGCAGGGCTATGCACGGCGTGACAGTCAACAATGTTGTCGAAGTGTCACGAAGAAGACACATGGAACGCTGTCGATAGGGCAATTACGACTGTCCGAGCTGCAAAGGAAATGTCGAAGTGACCAACGATGCAGCGTCGCTGACTAGAGCCACTGCAAGTCAGTGCAAAGCAACCAATGAGTGGTTTGGGGTTATTGGGGCGTCCTGGAAGTCATACTCCACCTAGAATCACCGGACCGACTTCGGTACCCTATGAAGACTGGTCGGTTCTCGGAGAATTCCTGCGCCGGGGACCTCCCTGTCGGAGTAGGCTAGATCTATAGCCAGGGACCAGTTGAGTATAACGCGTCGTAGCATCAGTTTTGGGTCGTCAGGGCGCCAGTGAACCGGACGCTATGCTCCACCAGAATTGCCGGAATAGGCTCCCTACTGGTCAATTTGAGTGAGCAGCAACAGCAGAAGAATGGGTTTCAGGGAAAGTTCCACCGCCGGCGTACTCTTCTCCGGCGTATGGTAGACCCACCGTCGGTGGCTACACGAGTCGATTGCTTCTAGGTGTGGGAGCTATATGACTCAGGAAGTGGGGGCTAAATGGCTAAATGGAGAGTAGAGCAAAGGTCCAGCAACGCTAATGCATAATTAAACATTAAGAATCGAGTGTCCCACGATGGTGACCGTTAAGGAGAGAATGTCGTGACCATCGACTACTCCACATCGGTAGATGTCTCGATGGGAACATGAAATAGCCTCCAGCAAGAGATAAGAAAATAAAGGAAGTGCATGAGCACAGTCGCTCCCCGAAGCAGTCGCTTCACTGTGGCTCCGGGGAGGAAGGCAGACAGACAGACAGACAGACAGACAGACTTACAGAAGACAGACAGGCTGAAGCACTGCAGAATCCACGCTCGTTGGAAAGGAAAAGGGACACACCAGGAGAGGAGGGCGAAGAGCTGGAAAAGCTAAAAAACGACGAGGAGAACGGTGAAGGCAGTGAATGGCGTACTGTTGGCAACCGGAAAGATAAAAGGAAGAAAAATCAGCGGCAAGTGAAAAAGTCAGGAGAGAAGAAGAAGCAGAAGCCTAGGCCACGTCTGGAGGGAAGTAAAGGGCGACGCTCTAATTGTTGAGGTAAAAAGTGAAACGCGTACGCTGAACTCCTCAGAAAAGTGAGAGAAGATCCAGAATTGCAAGAACTAGGGGAGAAGGTGGTGAAAACCAGGCGCACCTATTAAGGTGAGATGCTCTTCGAACTGAAGAAGGATCTTGCCATCAAGAGCACAGTCGAAAAGTCTCTTGGTGAGCAGGGGATAGTTAGAGCGCTCTCACAGGAGATTGTGATCGAGTGCAAGGATCTTGACGAGATCACAACAGAGGACGAGCTGATAAGGGCGCTAAAGGGACACTGCGATCTTGGAGATGAACCAATGACGATCCGGTTAAGGAAGGCGGAAGGTGGAACACGGTTGCAGCCAACAAACTCGAAAATTTCCCGAATCTTGTATTAAAAAGGGGGGGGGGGGGGGCACCGAAGGACAGACATTCAGGCGCACAGACTTCACGTGCGCAGTGAAAATCACTTCAAGGCAAATAAGTGTTCAAGATCTAATGAGGTGGATATAACAGCGGTACAAAACTTGATGAAAGGTGTGAAACTTAAAGCCCGACAGTTCGCATTTGGAAAATCGGAAGCCTTTTGAAATAATTTTCCTGTATTTTGTAGACGATGAATTTAAAAACGAAATAAGATTGATCATTTGAATAATAAACTTATCAGCGTACACTTAATCATGTTTGACCAGTTTTTGACCGTTCCACCCTTTAGGCAGAAGTTGGGGGCATAGTTGCGTACATCATGCAAAGTAGAGAATAAAGGCAAGCGATGAATTATTTCAGATGGTTTATGGCGCAAAAGCTAATTTCGTCTGCGACTTACATACTTCAAGCTGAACAATGCATTAGGTCCTAAGCAACATTGGGAGGCTCTCTTCGTTGACTTTCTCTTTCTCCTACGGCTATTTAAAAATATTTTCCTGTATTTTCAACAAACAGTATGGTAATATAATGTGTAGTAAGGGATCCGAAACACCAAAAGCATCAGCAAATTGTTCAATAGATAAACTATTAACGAAAGAGAAAGTCGACGAAGAGAATATCTTAGGACCTAATGCATTGTTTAGCTTGTCATCTTAGGAGTTGGTTGCTCAACTTGAAGACGACATCGCTGTATGTCTTAACCAACAGAGATGAACGACTGAGGCAGTGGCATTCCTGTATCTCATTGTTCCTCAATATTTTATCCGATTTGAATGCTGTCCACATTTCCATCATCGACCGCCCGCTATCCAGTTGCAACCAATGAACGGAAACATCAAGCGGAACGATCGATAAGATTGCAATCATTCCCATCGTATTGCAAACCCTCTCCCGACAGACAAAAAACAACGACGAGGACGACGATGCAAAGCGCATCGTGTCAATTCATCGATAGATCGATCGATCTCTCTCCCAGCTCTCACTCTCCCACTCCGCTTCCGATTAAAAGTGTCAATAATTGATTCGGAATTAAGATTTCAAATTAATTAGCTACGTACCTTGTTACCAGTGGAGACTCCAACTCACTCGGATGTCGATTGCTAAGCTAATCCGGATGTGATTGCAACTTAAGCGAAGCTAGTGCCTGTGTGAGCAGTTCCCCTCGCGTAAATCTCACCTCGTAAACGAAAGACACAGGCAAACAATTAGAGATTAATAGGAAAACAGAAACATCAATATTAATGAGAAGAAATCAGTTCTTCCCAGAAGGAGTCATAAAAAGCTAACAAGATGCCTGCGTGCAATTACAAAATGCAACAAATTCTCACTTGTTTCGCGAAAAATTTGCACCTTTTTACTGAAACACATGTAAAAATTGAAAATCGCTGCCCGGGGCCTGCATAGTTCCAGTTCCACCTGGCTGTTGCTAATTAGCCAAGTTGTAGATCTGTGTCTAAGACCAGACGCACCAGATAGATAAAACCGTGAGAATTCGTTCGCGAGTGTGATTGTTAATTGGCTGGGTAAGGGTTGAGATGGTTTGCTGCCGAGTTGACTTTGCCTAATTGAGTTTTTGCCTCAGCTGCATCAGCTGATTAGGCTGAGAAAGGCTTAGTGTTTGCGGCCATAGGCCCCTGTACTGCGGGTTGCTGGTTTATCACCCTGATGTGAGAGCATTTTTATTATTATCATACGCCGGACGGGTCCTGTGGAAGCAGGAGTGATGACCTGCCTGCACACTTGCCGAACGTTAAATGTTAATTAATGTGCGCAATCGTAAAATGTTCCAATTTGTATCACTTTGAAAGGAAATTCGTTTGAGCTTAGCCCAAGTGAGCAGGTAAATCAATTAGTGAAATTGTTCCAGCTGGGTTATGTTGTGTGCGCCTGCGCCGTTGTTCCGCCGCTGAGGAACGCGATGCAATAATCGTAAAACTTAAAAACAAGATACCTTATGCATATACAAAGTATGGTCCACTGCATGCGGAATAAATGAATTTTATCAGTTTGCGGCTTGAACTGCATTTCCAAATGAAGAGATAAAGGGTGTTCGATACTGATGGTGCAAGCGTTTATCAGTTTGTAGGAGAGTTTGTTTTAATGATAATGGACTGATGGTTAGTAAAGCCAAAAAAACGTGCAGTAGAGGAAGGGTTTGGCGTTTACGGTAGCTGGTTTAGTTATGAGAATGTGGAAGCAGGGTTGGAACCTTCACGAAGGGATGCCAGCCTTCCAGGGTTGTTTGCGAGTATCTTCCCGCCTCGCAATCAGGGTTGTTGATTTAAAAATTCTGATGACAATCTTGCGAACATGGACAATGCGAAGTTCAATTAGAAACGTCATCATAGATGCGAAATTAACGATTAACAACCATACTCATATCCTAGTGTACTAGATGCTCTTTCACTGTAATTATTTCAGAGCTCTTCATGATAAACATTATAGGGTATGTTCCTTGACTCGGCCTGTTATACGGCGGTCGATTACAATTTTAATTATAACTCATAGTGATTGACTCAGAGACTCTTAAGACATTTGCTGTTCTGAACCATAGAAAGTTAACCAATCAATTTTATTAAGTTGAAAACTTTTGACGAGTATGGATGTAATGTCCGTCTATAAGCATCATGTTGGGACTATTTCTAGGGTGTTTTTTCATTAGGGCGAATATACAATTGAGAGATTCTCTCTGGGCTCGCTCTCTTTCATTCATAAACCAATCACCTTTACGTTTTTCATTCTACTGTTTGTAGAGTATGATAGCCAGCACTGTTGTGTTTCGATCTGTACTAAAGAATCCCTCTAAAGTTTTATAATGGCGCTGTAATGAATGAAAGAGAGCAAGCCCGGAGAGAATCTCTCAATTGTAGATTCGCCCTAATGAAAAAAAAACCTAGATTTGTGGATGCAACTTCGTCTCATCATTGAGAAATCTTGTTCAAAAGAATCATTGTTAAGTGGATTTTTGTTATCTTTTAAGGCATTCCATTTAAAACTATTTTCACTGTACTCAGCCACGATACGATACATGAATTAAGGTAAAATTACTTTATCACACCTTAATGATTTTCATAATAAAAAATGAGAATGCTTTCAATACCTTTCTGTAAAGAGCGTAATTTTTTTTCTCTCCAAGAGTATTGCTCTCTGGACTACCTAGAAATGGGTGGCATGTTTCTTTTTGCTCGCACGGTCGTTTTCAAAAACCCATTAATGGGTGAAAAAACACCCATTTTCGCTAGAAGTGCCTCTCCCCATTCCATGGGTAATTAATTTGTCTTACTTGCTTTGTTCCGAAAGTGTTTAGTTTCATATATTATTGTAGTTTTTATGATGTTAAAAAACTGAAACAAGCGGCGCTTTCCACCAACGATGCACCGGATACGCTTGGTTTTAGAACTTTTTTTCACCCATTAATGTGTAAAAATATACCCGTTTTTTTATTGTATGAGGTTTCCTCCAATGGGTGTTTTTACCCATTGCATGATTGAGAATTCCCCCATTTTGTGACAGACGGGTTTGCTATTTGAAAATGGGTGTTTGTTACCCATTAATGGGTTTTCGCAAACAACCGTGCGGGTGCTGTCAGTTCAATCGAAGATGGCGTCGAAACACCAAGAACTCCACGAGCGTGTTGTACGGTTTTACGAAACGCGTGGTCATCGTGGAAAAAAGTTTACGGTAGACCACTTTCGAGGCAAAAACGTGCCCGTGAGTACAGTTTACCGGGCATCTCTGAGCGTGGAGCGAAAGGCCAATAGCGGCCATCCGGTGAATATAATGACGAAGAAGAAGAAGGAAGCGTTGGAAAAGCTGTTCTACAACAACGACGGAACGAGTTTGCGTGACGCCACTGCTCCCATACCTTGATTCACTGAATCCTCAAGATGGAGGACATCATCTTCTCGGTCTAACGAGTACACGGACGAGCAGATAGCGACCGTGTAATCGCAGTACCGGTGGATGACGAAGAACTACCGCGGGACGTTGTTCGTGCTGGACGAAAGTGACTTTCCGCTCTCGAAGACCCACATTCCAGGAATTGACAGCTGTTATTCCAGTGACAAGTCGGCCACACCCCGAGAAGTGAAATATAAGTTTAAGCATAAATTTGAAAAAAAAAGTTATGCTGTACATCGCCATATCGGACAGCGGGATTTTGAAGCCGTGATTTAGGCTGAGTGGTCTGGCCATCTATCAAAAACTATACCAGGAGGAGTGTCTTGAGAAAATTCTTCTGCCGTTGTTAAAGGAGCATCATGTGGATGAGAAGTACATCTTCTGGCCTGTCTTCCCATTACACCAAGAAGACGCTGGAGTATCTTGAGCAGAATAAGATACCTATGTGCCGAAAGAAAGGATCTCGAACAACTTGCCCCAGTGCCGTACCATTGAAGATTTTTTCGGCTCCTTCAGTGCCCTAGTGTACAAAAATAATTGGCGGGCCAAGGATACGAAGCAGTTGACCACGAGGATCCGGAAGATGGACGTCAGACTTGTGACTTGTGAGAGCAGCACGACTAATTTGCGTCGTACGGCTGACCGGAGCCCCTTCTCCAATATTCAATCACGTTTTTTGAAGAATAAATATTATGTTTTTAATAAAAAGTACTGCATTCATTGAAAAAAAATTTTTTTTTTATTTTTCACTGAAAAAAATCTCATTTTTTATTGAACACCCGTTGCTAAGTCAGGAACGCGTAAAAAATTGGTCAATGTCAAATTGGTGTATTTTTGTTAAAAAAAAAACCCTGAAATGTTGCATTTAAAAATTGAGTGTATATACAATGGTTGCTATGATGAACTTTCACCGTTTGCTTTCCAGTTTTAAAAATGACGTCCAAGCAAGAGGAGCAATTGGCAAAATTACTGGATGTGGCCAAATCAACCGTGACAAACTTATAAAAGTATTAGGGGAGCGTCTGTCGACCACCAAGAAGCCTGGAAGCGGCGGCAATCGTAATCCGGAGGTGGCAGCGACAACGAAGAGAGTGGCGGCGAAATATAAGTGGAATCCTAACCTCTCCATCCGGAACGTCAAAGGCAAGCTCAATGTGTCCCATACTACTGTACAGCGGTCCAAGAAACGAGTCGGGTTGTCGACGTTTAAGATGGTCAAGGTGGTGAACCGAGATTAAAGGGCGTTTCAATCAAAATTTGACCAGTCAAGGTGGTGGATTCGTTTCTGCCTTTACCTATTTCGCTTGGCAAAATATTGTGTGCTTGTTTCGAAATACTACCTCACAATGCCCTCCGCTCAATTTCAAAAATTACTTCTATTCAATTTTCACAGCCTGCCGTGCGCTAACGAAACTATCAATAATTTCTCTTAACAACTTTGTTCTAAAAAAAAAAGTGCTGTCTACTCCTCAAGGTAATGAGAATTTATTTCCTTCTCAAACAATACCATCAAAATTTGACGCATTTCCTTTCATCGTGCATTAAAAAATGTTGCACACACCTCATTTAGACGATGAGTGCGTGTAGTATCACGCAAAAATTCAAACTACTCTCACGCCAAGTTAGCGAAATTGTTGAATGTGGCTAAATCAACTGTTAACAACGTATTCAAAGTGTTCGGTGAACGTTTGTCGACAGCCAGGAAAGCTGGATCAGGGGGAAATCGAAAGCCGGAGGCCACAACGACGACAAAAAGAGATGCCCGCTGTTTCGAGCGGAACCCCAACCTCTGCGTTCGAGATGTCACAAAGAAGCTGGGAGTGGCGCCAACAACCGTGGATAGAGCTAAAAAACGAGTTAGACTTTCGACTTACAAGAAGGTAGTGACTCCAAATCACGACGAGAAATAAAACACGTCGGCCAAAGCACGATCGCGAAAGTTGTACACGAAGATGCTGACGAAGTTTGATTGCGTGGTACAGGACGATGAAACTTACGTCAAGGCAGACTTTAAACAGCTTCCTGGACAGGAATTTTATCCGGCAACCGGACGGGAAAAAGTGGCAGATATTTTCGAGCCCATTAAACTATTAAAGTTCGGGATGAAATATCTGGTGTGGCAGGCCATCTCTCCTGTGGCTTGAAGAGCAACGTTTACATTGTGACCAGAACCGTCAACCAGGAAATTTATCTGAGCGAGTGCCTACGAGAACGTCTACTGCCTTTCCTGAAGCGACACAATTGTTCCGTTCTATTCTGGTTGGATTTGGTATCTTGCCATTACGGATAAAAGGCCAAGGAGTGGTATGCTGCCAACAACGTTCAAGTAGTGCTCAAGGGCAATAACACTCCCAACACTCCAGAGCTCCACTCAATCAAACAATATTGGGCCATCGTCAAGCGGAACCTTAAGAAGACTCTAAAAGCTGTTGTGAGCGAGCAACAGTTCAAAGCAAACTGGCGTTCTGCGGCGAATAAAGTGGACAAGGAGACTGTACAAAATGTTACGGCAGGTGTTGAACAAAAGACCCGGCAATTCGCATTCGGTAAAAAGAAAGCTTAGCTGAATATTTCTACTGTATTCTGTATTAACTGAACTTGAAGAAAAAGAATTTGACACACATTACTGTTTGACTTAATTTTGATCGGAACACCCTTTACAAACAAAACACGTCCCGACAAACAAAACATGTCCCGAAACTGTATACAAATATGCTTATAAAGTTCGACTGTATCGTCATGGACGACAAAATTTATGTGGAGGTGGATTTCAAGCAGCTTCTGGGACAGGAATTTTATAACGCATCAGGATAAGAGAAGGTGCCCGAAATTTTCAAAACCATCAAACTATCGAAGTTCCCGAAAAAAATACCTCACTTGGCAGGCTATACGCACGTGTGGTCTAAAAAGCAACGTTCTCATCACTACGGGAACCATCGACTAAGAGGTTTACATCTGCCTTATCGAACGGTACTGGGCCTTGGTCAAATGGAATCTAAAAAAACTAATAAATTCATGGAAAACGAGCAGCAGTTTAATCCAACTGACGTTCGGCGGCGAATAAGGTCGATGAGACCACTGTGCAAAATTTAATTAAAGGGGTTAAGCGGAAGGCACGGTAGTTCAGATTAGGCAAACGAAAAGAATAAATGAACATATTGTCCTTTAAATATATGAACTGAACCAAAAAAAGAAATATAAGAATGTTTAATGAATTTTGACTGAAAGAAACGATTTTTTTGTCGACCAATTTTTGTGCGGTCTTTAGATTTTGTTACTCAGGTTTTGGTTTGGATAAGCCTTTCGAAAGATTTATAAAGACATACCCATACATTCCCATTGAAAACCATATCAATATTAAAAATTTTCTATTTAATAACTACAATAGACCATAAATGGGAACATAGGAAATGTCCCTAACATTAGGTCTACATACAGTATTCTGGTGAATTCATTGTTCATGTTTCTTTGCGAATAGCATGTTTATAACAAATAACTTTTTATCGAACATCTAGAATGCATCATTAAGCAAATTAATTAAGCAAATTAATTAAGCCAAATTAAGGTTATTTGAAAATCATGACGATAATTTGTTCAGCTTAACCAGTGAAATCATATTGACTAAAAAGTTGAAGAAACCGAAAATATCACTCAAGTATATAACTATTGATTGATGAATAATGTCTCAACTGCTTCAAAATAAATCGATCATTATGATGCCAACATGAATTTGCCGATTATCGCTTGATTTATGACATTTTTTGTACATAGGCCGAATGAAGGAGCTAGGCTAACATCAAATCCCGTTACCCTATTTGACTTGTTTGCTGGCAAAATTAATAAATTTGATCAGGAATGTAAATAAAATCTCAAACGTAGAGAAGGTTTTAACAAATCTGGAAGCAAACTCTCTCAATTTGGTAGTACCATGTGCAATTCTGTGAGTGGCCCTAACAGCATCTGTACTGGTGGTTTATGTTTGTCCAAATCGGCATTTCAGCATCATTAAACATCATTTTGTTTTTCCAATTAAAAGCACCATCACACTTTGCGAGTGGCCCTAACAGCATTCTTATTGTTGGTTTGAATCGGTCCAAATCAGCTTTCCAGCATTATTAAACATCATTTTGTTTTCCAAAGGAAAAACCACCATCACACCTTGTGAGTGGCCGCAAAAGCATCCTTATTGTTGGTTGTTGGTTTCTCATTGGAAAGCGCTTCTAAAGTTTAAATATATAGACGTCCGTTCAGCCTATCGTCTACGAAACGAACCCTTCTGCCACCCAATCCTGTAATCCAACATCCCAGTGATTTCTCGTGAAAGTGCAGAGGTGTTCTCGGCTTTCATCTGTTGGTTCTCTGTGTTTTTACAGTCGATCTGGTAATAACGGAGTAGTAACCTCGGGCGGTCAATCGTGCTCATGCTCATGCTCTTCTCATCATTTGCTCTTTATTTCATTCAAATTTTAATTTTTATTTTCAATTGTGATGTACATATCATTGAAATTGTATTTCATTTGAGAAGAAGCAGCAACTTGCATGAAATAGTTCTAACATCGATATTTGCATACAATATTATCGACAATGCATGGAACGTTCAAGAACTTAACACATTTTATAATTTAAATATGTATGTTTTGTTCGGCTCCATTTATGTGCATGAAATTGAATAGAAATTCACACTACTTTCTCGAGTTGTGTTGCCCATTTGAGCTATTGTTCTTGTGTCATTAAAATGTTGTAGGTACGTTCAAGCTTACCCCTAAGAAATTGTATTTCTAAGTCTATTTGGTAAACTGGACAACGTTGCTGTTTTTTTGCATCATAAATACAGTATATATATATGTACAGGGTGTCTCGCAATAGCTGTCACCTTTTTCAGTCGTTGTTTATTTAAGCTGGGTAATTTTAACAACGGAATTTATTATACCCGTTTTGATTGTATGCTTTTTACTGCTTATCGCTGAAGATAAATAAGCGATTTTGTTTATTTATATTTATCAGCAACATGGAAGCCATACGGAAGCAAGCTTCAAAATTACATTTGCAAAAGCTTAGACCGTGTCAGATATTCAATAACTTTAAGCAGTTCGAAGTAAGTAAGCGTTTTGTTTTTCGTACCATGAAACGGTTCCAGGAAACTGAAAATGTCCATATTAAACAAAAAGTAGGTGCCAGACGAACTGCCAGAACGAAGAAAAAGATCAAATGTGTGAGACGTAATCCGGCCGTATCCGACCGTAAATTGGGCAAACAATTTCAAATGTCCCCTACTTCAATGAGCAGGCTCCTTAGACATGATCTGGAGTGCCAGCCGTACAAGAAACAACGGATTCGCGGGTTGACGGATCATTGAAAGCAAGCCAGGGACGAAAGAAGAAGAAATCTTTCGAGTCGGCAAGGTGACTGCGAGATTTTATTTTCGGATGAAAAGCTCTTCCTTCTTCAGGACACTCATAATCAACAAAATGATCGTGTGTATGGCAAAAGTGTTGCCAATATTCCAAGAGATAAACTAACTGCAGAACTCTATCAGAATGTATCGAAAATCATTGGGGGCGCCGTTTCATGAAAAGGAAAATTTCCCCCTGATTTTCACAGAACCTAACTTAAAAATCAACACTGAATATTACATCGAACAGGTTTTGAAGAAACATTTGCTTCCTCATGCTTCAACGTTGTATAAGAATACACCATATTGTTTCCAACAGGACTCAGCTCCAGCTCACACGGCAAAGAATACACAAGCGTGGTGCGCGGAAAATTTGGCCGATTTCATCACAAGCGAAGAATGCCCAGCATCTTCACCGGATCTCAACTTGACAACTTTGTTTGGGGTTATATGCTTCAACGTATAGGCCCTACGAAAGGGCTTACTTTAGATCAATTCAAGAAACATTTGGTTGATATTTGGGACCAAATTGCTAAGCAAATCGTGCGGGGCAGCTGCGATTGGTTTACAAAGCGTTTCAGCAAAGTTATCAAGAAAAAGGGCGAGAGATTCGAATTGAATTAATATGGTTTATTTCTATCACATGTATCTATCAAATGAAAAACAAGTGCAATGATTTCATTGATTTGTATTGCTGTAATGCCATTTTGTTTTAGTGACACCTATTGTGAGACACCCTGTACATGTATCGTTCGAAAGCCATAGAAAGAAGTTTTTTTAAGTTTGAAATTTGTTTGCAGTATGTGATTAAAAGAAAAACAAAATTAATGATAGTTACAGACATTTTTCTTCCATAAAAGCACTTCCGGACAGTTGAAGTTAGATTGTATATACACGCACACCAATTTAGCATACAACAAAATTCTAACCAAATACTAATCATTTACATCGTTGCTACAAAGTGATGCTTTCTGGCAAACACGACTTAACTATGCTTACAAACTCAATTTACTAGACCCGACCTCGCAGCCACTTTGAAAGCAGCAACAGCACACCTACACTCCCATACACACCACATTGTACTTCAGTCGCACAATTAGTAGTTATTAATTAGTTGAATATCTTCCTAATTATCATTCGTTCGTTTGCTATGCTTCCAATTGTTGGTACGAGACCGAATGCATGCGGGTGGTAGTCTCTGGCAAGCCCCGACTGCGCAGACCTTCAAATACACAAATCAGTCAAGACTCTCCCCCTGCGCGTCAATTCTTCAATGCTTTTGCCTTTAGTTAGACAAAGGAAAAAAAGACCTCCTCTTCAGCTCATCACCCGCACTCCCTATCTGGGCCGCCCTTCCTCGATGAAACAAAAAAAATGAATTATTTTCCATTGGTAATGTGATTAGCCTGAATGGGCACGGTCTCGCCCTCCTATCGAGACGCAACGGAACGAGAGGAGAGACAGCGAGACCCAATGGCTCATTATCTATCAGTTGATGGCGTAAAGCATTAAAGACGACGACGACGACGACGACGACGACAACGACGAAAATGTGCGCTTATCTAAGCGATTCCGAAACTCACTTAGCCTACCCAGCCTGTATCGCAAGCAACCAGTGCACCTTGCACCCAGTCCAGGCCACAGAATTTCTAATTAAGCCATCATTAATTACATCTCGTCAAAGGAAATAAATTGCAATTAAGTCATCTATCACTCAAAAGTGCATTCATTTATTATTTAGTCACCCCTTGGTCCCTCACTCGGTCTAGGAGCAGTCGTCCACCGCCCGGTGAGAAACTCTATAGTAGTTGCGAGGTGGGATGGTGTGGAATTGCTTAACATAAAATTACACTTTGGAATCAAAACTTGTCCCAGTGCCGCAGCGCCAATCCGTCAGTCAGGGGTGTGAATGAGAGATTTGCAGATTTAAAGCTACGTACACAGACAACCATAAAGTCATCTTTGAGCGAGGAAGAGATTTGCACAAACGAGTGGATTTATTCAAATTCAACCTGAGTTCGAGGAGTTTTATTGCAGGTATGCGGTGGAGAACCTGCGCATTCTACGAAACAAAGAGTTATTAATCATATCTGCTTGAGGTTGCAGGCAAAAAAAAATGAAGGAAGTCACAGAAGGCCATGGAAAATTGAAAGCCCGTAAATATATGCAAAGCTGACCGGATGCGTCTTAAATTTCTTTTGCAAAATACTTTTTTCCTGAAACGTTTTTTTGCGAACAGCTAAAAAAATCAGCCGTTTTGATACTTTCAAGGATAGAATGGTATATATTGAAGACATGTCAAATTTCAAATTTTACGTAAATGATTCTAGTGATTTACAAATACTGATTATCCTATAATCATACAATACAGTCAACTGTCAATTTATCTATTTAAGTGTGTCTTTAGAGCATTTTATAAGGTGCTCAGAGGGTAAGGGGATTTAATGTTAGCCAAGCTCTTCATTCTATGTCCCAAATGTGTCATTAATTTAGCAATAATCAACAAAATCATATTGCTATTTGGATGACTGATGTAATCCAAAGCAATTGAGACAAGGTTAAGCTGAACCGATGATCTACACGATCTTCAAGTGATCTAATTTTGGCTTAGTTGAATCGATAAAGCGAGTAATGCAGTCTTCATGTACAGCAAATAGTTGCACGTTACAAACTAACTGTTCACTATATGCGATGCAATTTTTGAAACATGGACGCATGGTTCCGAATTCAATGAATATTGTTAAATACATATTGTCCCTTTGCATCTTCCAAAAACCTACTTTTACAACTATATATCTTATATTGGGAACTCAAGAACAGTTTGGATGACCTAGATCATCCCAGTTTCATGATCTATGTTTTTTTACGTTCGAAAATATTCACAGAATATGGTTACATACGTAGCGTAACTGTCAAAGAGCTATAGTTACTACTGTAGATCCTAAGTTCTGAGCTCAGAGGCAGTTTGGATGACCTAGAACATAACAAAATTATATTAAATAATCACTGTTGGCCTTCCATTAAATATGTTTGAATGCATATCGTAACCATTTATAGTCCTAAAAGCTACTGTTACAACTTTAGATCAAAAGTTTGGAACTCAAGTACATTTTGGATAACCTATAACATCTCAGAGTTAAGCTCCCCTTAACGGCTAAACGAACTACGAAGGGATCGTCTTACGGCGCGTTGGGGTGGATGCCAGTAAAACCCCAATTATGGCAACTGGCTGCGAAAAGAATAATGAGGGGTACCGTTGTATTCGGGCTGGCGCCTGTGTCGTCTCCCTCAGTACTGCCGGGTGACAACGAGCAGAAAATGGCGAGGTTCCCGTGGCACAGTTCGTCTCCGTCACATTAAAACCTTGGCAGGCCTCCAATACGTTCCATTTTCCACCGCCCGACCTCACCCGTCGGGCGGGAGTAGGCTCAGATGACCCTATACCTGTCTTACGGTGTCCGGCTCTGAACACGGTTCCCCATGAAGGGCTGTGTAGACAACCGTGGGATCACAATAGCGACTACTCCACGTGGGCTTGGATAGCGGCGGGAGGGGGATCCAACAACATGGGAGAAACGAAGAAAGCCCAGGGGAAAGCGAATCCGTTCGTGAAAAGCGGCCTAGTGAGGTCCCCACCGCGTAAAACGGTGGGATCGGGCGTGAGCGACACGTGCGGTATTGCTACGGCATCGGAGGCAGGTGTCACCAAGCTAAGCGTGGCCATGGATGGGCCAGGACTCATCCAGGCCATGGATAGGATGCGGGAAACCCTTCCTAAAGAGTAGGAGGTGTCTGAGCAATTGGACGCGATTATTGACTTCACGTCATCGCGTAACAATATTGCGAAGGACCTGCATGCTGCATTAGGGTGGGGCTTATTTGAAAAAAATAATCGGGCACATGTTTTCCCATGTGGAAAATAATCTTTAGGGTCCATCAGATGACATACTAAAATTTCAGATTTTTTCGTTAAGGTTTAGAGGTGCCGAAATGGGCCTAAGTGCAAAATGTTGAACGGTAGCAAATATCGACCAAAACAGATGCATCTATAAGTAAACACGTAATTTTGTGACCCTAAAGGGCGAAAATTTTATCAGTTTTGCGGTATCTCTCAACGTTTTAGAGATATAAGCCTCAACAATGAATGTGTGTTTGCCAACATATTTGAACTATCACAAGCAAAATCTTTGCTGTACAAAATTATATACTGCCGGCGTCGGTGGTGTAGTGGCAAGCGTGACTGCTACTGGCACCCAGTGGGTCTGGGTTCATCCAGTCAACGTCGTGGTTTTCTGAGGCGAAAAAATCTTGGTCCGTCTTCCTTCGGAAGGAAGTAAAGCCGTTGTCGGTTCATAGTCATGAGTCGTTAGGTTGGGTCAGGTGGTGGAGTCGTCCCTGGCGTCGGTGATTGTCACCATGTGAGGAAATAGGCCGACGGAAAATAAATAAGTAAAAAAAAAAAAAAAATTATATACTGAAAAAAAGCAGAGAGAAAGAGAGCGAGAGAAGGAGGGAGATTTAGAGAGAGAGAGAGAGAGAAAATGAGAATGTTCTTATAATTGAGAGTGTGGAACATGGATCTTGACATATTTAAACGTGCTTATATATTGAATATTATTGAACTCATAAAATTACATGTCATGTCGAATACTGAATAACAATAGTACTTTTCTTCAAATTAGCAAAGTTTTGGTTATGAAAATTTACGTTTACAATAAGGTTTCGGGTTTTTGTTTTGAGTTGTTACCATTATAATCTTGAATCAGTCTGATGGCTCTTTCTGTGTGATAGTTTACCTTGCGACGATTACCTGGAATTGCTTGAATTAACTATAATCTTTCTTGGTAGCACTAATGCTATAAGCGTGCAATTCTGTCAGCCTGGATCAATTCATGCTGCTAGGTGGGTGGCGAAAGTATGAATCCTAGAGAGTTTGAGCTGTTTAGTGGAATACCTGTAACTAGAAATCACAAGAAAAATTAGCATTTTCCATTTAATTCCAACTTCCTTTGCTTATCTTGACAAATACGCGTATTTCGTCTACAATGTGCAGACTTCTTCAGTGTCACGTACTAATAACTCGAGTTGAATTGTTAGTACGAGACACTAACGAAGTCTGCACATTGTAGAAGAAATACGCATATCTGTCAAGATAAGCAAAGGTAGTTGGAATTGAATGGAAAACATTTATTTTTCTTCTTATTTCTAGTTGAAAGTATGGCTATTTCAAGCGCAATTCAAACTTTCAAGGAAGGAAACTTCAGGACTTCTGCATAATTGTACGTTTTTGGTATCAATGTATATTGAGACCTGGTTTTCAGCAACTCGTCCTACGTTGGCACCTAAAATAAATCTTCTATCTATTGATCTCCTGGCTTCAATTCCAAACAATTAATTTGGCTGCTGCAAACAGTGCTAAAAATAAGTTTTCTTCAGACATGTGGTATCTGATCAAAGAACTTGTTGGTTCCACCATTTTCGATGAAAGCCTTCCGGATATAGAACGACAGGACCTCGATTAAAGCTAATCTCGGCACGATCGATTAAAGCTAATCTCGGTAATAAAAAATCTGCGAGGAAGAGAGATGTTCCAATCAGAGATCTGTTGAACATCCCATAGCTCAAAACGAAAACCACATCCAAAACCTTATTGTAAACTTTGCTAATTTGAAGAAAATTACTATTGTTAATCAGTATTCGACATGACATGTAATTTTATGCGTTCAATATTAATCAATATATACGCACGTTAAAATACGTTGAAATAGGTTCAAGATCCATGTTCCACACTTTCAATTATAAGAACATTCTCTCTGAATTGTTGAATTGTTTTTAAATAAATTATCTAATAGATAAATCGTCTAGCTCAAACCTTTGTAGGGGTAAGTTGCGAGATCATCATCATCATCATCATCTTTCTCTCTCTCTCTCTCTCTTTCTCTCTCTAAATCTCCCTCCTTCTCTTGCTCTCTAGCTCTCTGCTTTTTTTCAGTATATAATTTTGTACAGCAAAGATGTTGCTTGTGATAGTTCAAATATGTTGGCGTAAGTGCAAACACACATTCATTGTTGAGTCTTATATCTCAAAAACGTTGAGAGATACCGCAAAACCGATAAAATTTTCGCCCTTTAGGGTCACAAAATTACGTGTTTACTTATCAATGCATCTGTTTTGGTCGATATTTGCTACCGTTCGACATTTTGCACTTAGGCCCATTTCGGCACCTCTAAACCTTAACGAAAAAATCTGAAATTTTAGTATGTCATCTGATGGACCCTAAAGATCATTTTCCACATGGGAAAACATGTGCCCGATTATTTTTTTCAAATAAGTCCCACCCTAATGCTGCATGCAAGGAGATGCAAGAGCTGGAGGCCAAGCTCCTAGCCAAGCAAAGTGCCAAAAAGTTGGTACGGCTAGCAGCCACCGAACGGGCGAGGGATATAGCCTCGAAGCAGATCCAGACGGAAGCATCCGTCTCGGTCGGAGAGTCCACCCTATCCATGGGGAGAGGGACCTCCAAATGGGCTAGGCAGTCCCCGGGCGAAACGGCATCTGGCGCTTCCAAGAAGCGTATCGTGTCGGAAGCCCCAGAAGGGAAACAAACCTACGCGAACGTGGCGGTGGGGTCTCAGAGTCCATCCTCGCGACCAGCTCCCGCAAAGAGAGAGGCCCTGGCGCTAAGCCCAGCGCGAAAGGCGTGGCAGGGAAACCCATTGGAACAAGGTTCGAAAAAAGGGGATTAAAACTAAAAAAGAAAAGGACAAGCGACAGGTGGTCCGTAAGCGTAACCGCGGAGAGGCCCTCATCGTCAAGACCGATGCGTCAAAGTACTCGGAGGTCTTGAAAGCAATGCGCAGGGACGCTAAATTGGCAGGTCTAGGCGCCGACGTGCGGAGTATACGCCGTACCCGCACCGGTGAGATGCTCTTGGAGCTTAGGAAGGCGACAATGCGAAAGGGCCCGGCGAATAGAGGCTGGCAAGACAGGCCTTAGGTGAGGGTGTGGAGGTGCGCGCCCTCGTCTCGCAGGTGACGATCTAGTGTAAAAACCTAGATGAGATCACCGAGGCAGACGAGATCTTCACTGCAATAAAGGAACAGTGCAAGGTCGAGGTTGCCGCCGCAGACATACGTCTGAGGAAGGGTCTACTCGGGACCCAGAAGACAACCATGAGGGTAGCGGCAGTCGACACGGACGCGGCGTTGAAAGTGGCGAAGGTGAAGGTGGGATGGTCTATATGCCCACTAAGCCTACACCAGCCGCCAAAGGCATGCTTTAGATGCCTAGAGAGCGGGTACATATCCTGAGAGTGCAAAGGCCCAGATCGGAATAAAATGTGCAGAAGGTGTGGCAGCACTAGCCACAAGGCACGGGATTGCAAAGGTCCCCCCAAATGCTTGATGTGCGCCGGAAACCCGGACGATAATGCGTAAGTGACCGGCCGCTAAGGGTATTCCAATGAGCCAACCGTAATGCAGGTAATCCAACTAAACCTGAACCATTGTGAGGCCGCCCAGCAATTGCTGTGTCAGACAGTTAGCGATTCGGCATCGGATATCACCCTAGTTTCCGACCCATACCGCATCCCTGCCGGCAACGGCAACGGTTTGCAGACAGGTCCAATATGGCGGTATTATGGACGACGGGCAAGTACCCGGTTCATGAGGTTTTGTCTACCACAAACGAAGGCCACAAGATGGTCGATCGAACAGTTAACCAATATGCTCGATCGAATGACCACGGAGCTAACTGGCCTGAACCCGTTGGTTATAGCGGGGGACTTCAACGCTTGGGCGCTCGAGTGGGGGAGCCGCCTAACCAACCCTAGGGGCCAGATTTTTCTGGAGGCCTTGGCTAGGCTCAATGTGTTCTTAGCCAACGTGGGTACCAAGAGCACCCACCATAGAAACGGACCGGAATCGATCATCGATATAACATTTAGCATTCCTTGGCTGCTTAACAATTGGAGGGTGGATGATGACAACGCCCATAGCGACCACTTGGTGGTTCGTTTTTGTATCGTCCACAATACAAGGCAGCGTGCGGGAGGAGGAGCATCCAGTCCATTCGCCCGTAGATGGAGGACGTCCTACTTTGATGTAGAGACCTTTAAAGAGGCGCTTGAGAGGGAACGAAACTTACGCGAAACCCAGGAACCTTGCGGCAAACGACTCGTTAAGACATTTACACGAGCCTGCGATGCAACCATGCCGAGGGAAGTCAAACCGAGGAATGGAAGATCGCCGTCGATTGCCGACCTCCGAAGAACATGCCTCCATGCAAGACGGAGGGTGCAAAGAGCGCGGTCAGACGCCGAGAAAATCGAGCGTAGAGGTGCACTAGTCGCTGCGAAAGCCGCACTAAAGAGGGAGATAAAGGCCAGAAAGCGAGCCTGTTTCGAGGGTCTGTGTCAGAAGGCCAATGCGAATCCGTGGGGTGACGCCTACCGGGTAGTAATGGCCAAAACCAGAGGATCGGTGGTTCCAACCGAGCGTTCATCATAGCTGCTGCAGGTGATCGTTGGGGGACTCTTTCTGAGCCACAACCCGAGTCCATGACCCCCCGCCGCCGTAGATTTGTCCCATGACCAGCGTTCCAGTATCCCAGACCTTAACGCTGTCATAGCGACGGAAGAGTGGACGGCTCCGTCGGCATAATGACCTATATTAATGACTGGGTTATATGGGTTTTGTCTATTCGATACATCGGGTAAGGTGCGCGAGAGGTTAATCCTCAACAGACTGACAAAATACACGGTGGGTATAGGAGGTCTGTCTGACAACCAGTTAGGCTTCCGTAAAGGGAAGTCGACGGTGGATACCATTTTGTCCGTCATCAAAACGGCCGAAGTGACAATCCAACGCAAGAGGTGAGGAGTTCGCTACTGTCCAGTGGTCACGTGAGAAATTCGTTGAATAGCGTCAGATGGGTTCCTGGGTACCTGTACCAGATTCTGGGAAACTGTTTCCAGAATTGCGTACTGGTGTACAATACTGAGGAAGGCCAGAAACGTGTTCAGATCACCGAAGGCGTCCCACAACGTTCGATCCTGGGTCCGGTCCTATGGAACACGATCTACGACGAGGTACTACGGCTTGAGTTCCCGAACGAGGTGAAGATCGTCGGGTTTGCAGGCGACATCACCCTTGAGATATGTGATCAATCCATTGAAGAGGTGGAGCTAACGGTATTGCACTCCTTTGGATGAGTGCCAGGAAAATGGAGATAGCCCAGCATAAGACTGAGGTCACGGTCGTTAACAACCGAGAATCGGAGCAACATGCGACGATTAGTGCAGGCAACTGCACAATTGAATCGAAGAGGTCTTAGAGGTACTTGAGGGCCATGATCGACAATAAGTTGTCCTTTATCAGCCACGTCGATTTCGCCTACAAGTAAGCCTCCATGGCTATATCGGCATTATCCGGCACGATAACTCGAATAGCTTTTCGGTGCAAGGTAGTAAGCGTAAACTTCTTGCCTGTGTCACCCCGTCAATAATGAGGTACGGTGTGCCGGCATTGGCAACCACCCTAAGTACTAAGAGCTACCTCGTCAAGCTCGAAAGTATCCACAGACGAATGTGCCTGAGAGTGGTTAGCGGATACCGCACAGGGTCACGCAACGCGGTATGCGTTTCAGATACCCAAAGGAACACAAGAGGTATACGCAAGATCACCAGAGTTACATCAATGGTCAGGTGGCAGAGGGAGTGGAATAATTCTAGCAAAGGTCGGTGGACCCTCCAACTAATTCCGAAAATATCAGGATGGATCGATCGGTGACTTGAGGAAGTTACCTTCTACTTGACACAGATACTATCAGGTCACGGCTGCTTCAGGCAGTATCTGCAAAAGTACGGGCACTCCGAATCCGTCGCGTGTCCCATATGCGCAGAAGCAGATGAAATTGCAGAACATGTGTTCTTCGTGTGTCCTCGCTACAACGACGTGAGGAACGGCATAATGGGCGTGAGCGGTCGGGACACAACCCCGGAGAATCTTGTCCAGCGAATGTGTCAGAAACAGGACACCTGGGACGTGATAATTGCGGTGGCCTCTCAAATTGTCTCAGAGCTCCAGGACAAATGCCGTAACGACCAGGGACCGTTGAGAGGGATCAACTAACCAGTAAAACCATATGGCCATAGACATAAGCGGATGCTTAACGCACAATAGCCCCCTCCTCGTAGTAATACCGAGAGGTGGTTCCAGGAGAGACAAAGGCTAGAGGCACTTGTGGGTTTTTAGTGGGTCGAGAAGTTGGCACCGTCATCCCCACACCATGAGTTCTACAGGAATCTAGCAGATTTTCCATCCCATTAAAAAAACAGTTCGAAATGCCTGCCAGAAGTTGTCACCTCCATCAAGCAGTATCAGGCAAAGAAAGATGTCGTCCTTTGGCCACATCTAGCCTAAGCCCATTATGCCAAGAGATTACTGGAGATGGACTAGAGAAAAACGTTATACCGAACAGCGCCAACCTTCGCAATATCCCCAAGCTGTGACTGATGGGACATTTTTGGGCGATCCTCAAACGGAGGATCCACTTCAAAAATTTCGTGGACAAAACGGATGAATATATAATCAATTCATTTTTACGTATTATGTTTATTTTGTGAAATGTGGCCCATATTTGAGTGTGGCTTAGGAAAAGACTGCAAATCGAGCAAATGTGCTAGGACTAATTGATGTCTAAAGGAAGAAAGATTTTGAAGATTTGCCGTTCAGAACCCGATCGTCTGGACCGAGGATCCGTTTAGAGAAGTACTCTTATTTTATTGATGTATAAGTATGTGCCACGTCACCAAACTGAGAACAAGAACCCAAACCTTACATTATACACCAGGGGATAGTTGAAAAGGCTTCGTTTCTACCCATGAGGGTTTCGAATTTTGCCGGATACACTAGTGCACACTAGAAGTGTACAATAATATTGCTTCCTCGTGACATTTTCTTACAATAAGGTTCCTAACGCTTATAGAAAGTATCGATTTCTTATTCGAAGTGAATAGAATCCTCTCAACAACAAGCAATCGATTTGGTCTGAGAACAGTCAAACATAGTATCAGGCATTAGGAATGCCAACAGAAATCGAAAACCCTTCGGATTGCAACTGAACGCAGTGCTGCTTAAGGCGCTCGTTAAATTTTCGGAACCAAACTTTTCCCCCGTCCTAACCCAAACACAATTTAACTTCTTCCAAAAATCGCAACAACTATTCGTATGATTGTTCAAATGCCATGCTTAGAAAATTGACTGCCTTTCCGCCGAGCGAGCTTTTGTGTACCGGACAAACTTTGCAAATGCATTTCCCTTTCCCTTCTTTGCACTGACTTTGGTTGGCAGACGACGACGGAGACCAGCGGACGCAGTCTGCCATACGTTCCGTCCTCTACGTATAAACACAATTATGGCGTGTTAGTGTAATTGCATTAATCAAAAAGTTTTCCGTCTAGTTTCAAGTTTGACGGCGGAAGTTTTGGCTCCGAATCGAGAAAGAAGAGTTGCCGGTTTCTAATTTAATTACGCGCGAAATTGGCGGTTGTTTGCGCGCTTCAATTGATGCCAGCAAGCTCATCAGCACCAGGGCTCAACCCGGGGATAGTTGGTGCTATGAAATCGATTCCCTAGTTACCGTCGGCGCGCTCTTAGAAGAACCTTCAACAAATATTTGCTCTTGCCCTTGCCCGAAGAACCGATTCGATTTCTGTTGTGCACGCTTCTTCGCTTGATTTATCCCGATCGATTAACTCCCTCGTCGGCTCAACTGGAGAGGTGGGGGGGAATGGTTTAATCTAATTTTCATCGCGCCACCGACGCCACGCAAGTTTGGCATATTTAACGCGAGTCATGCCAAGACGAAATTTGATTTTAATTTAAATCAAATAAAACGAGAAATTAACTGCCGATCGCTCTCTTTCTCGGATCGGACACGAAAGGTTCTGGCTTTCACGGGGTCGACCCTTGTTTTTCGGTGGGCTCCAAAGTCCCATCGAAGAAAGAAAAAAACCATCGGGAACGAAGTCAAGAATCAGATTGGATCGATGATACCCCTATGTTGGCTTCTGCTGCTGAAGCTGCCCACTAATGACCGGCTCGGGGTCCTGAAGATGGATGAAGGCATGATTAATTGATCGGAGCTCTGTCTGTGTTTTTGGTCACGGTAACATAAGGAGCTGATGGCAGGGATTGGAGGCAAATGTGTGTGAAATTAGTTTTATTATGATGCGTCGATGATTTGATGAGGTTTTGGGATGTTTTGAAATGTTTTCCTTTGCTTACATGTGTGATCGATAAAGTGGCGATGTGATTCTACGGCGTGGAAGGGGTTTCGTATTAATTAGCTATTAGCTTTTGATTTCGGGACAGGTTCATCGGTTTTTGAAATATTTTCGAATCTACTGGAGCGTTTCTTTGTTTATTCGTTTACACTGATGATAGATGAAGAAGACCAGTGACCAACCTGCTAACAGTAGATTGGAGGAAAATGGAAAATAGTCATTTTAAGCACATATTGACGGCACCAACAATTGAAAAAAATATGCTAAAAGCTAATTCCAGCTGTTCAGTCGCATGATTCATTATAATCAGGTTAAGAGCATTTAGGATTGGATGCTTGCAATTAAATCAAGCCCAAGTGAGCTTGATTCATCCAAAGTCTCGAACTTGTTGACTTCCTCAGCGAGAAACCGACTTCATCACAGTCACTGAGATGAACCTCAAGCCTCTTCAGTCATTGTCATTGAGGCCATAGGAGTCGAAGTGGATACCTCAAACAGATCTACTGGGAGGCTTGCTTTGGCCCGCTGGGAAGTGATCATCACCCGTTTCTAATACGCAACAACAATGAAACCGCACGTACCTCCACCCGTATTACCCGGATGAAGCGAAATTAATGCCGGAACATCATTCCATCTTCCAAATCCGTTGCCTGTATGGAATTCCCCAACAGGATTAACCCTAGCCAGAGCGCTGCTGAGCTCTGGAGACGGGTTAATGTTCTCAGTGGAAAGTGAGGGCACCACGGAATCACCCTGAAGATTAACGGACTCTTGACCACTAACCCTACGACAGTTGTTGACTTCGTAGGGAAATATTTCTACGGGCTATCTGTACTGAATCGATACCCGGCAGTATCAGCTTGCCAGGAAATTCCATCCCTGATGACATCCCACCGCTTGAAACAAACTAGCCATTCCAAATGGCTTTCTCCCGAGCCAAGGAAAAGTCATCAAGCCCCGATGACATCGGGTACCCTCTGCAGCGGAACCGGCCACCCGCCAGTATGGTTTATAATTATACACTGCTACACCTGCTAAATAAAGAATGGTGTTAGATCACCCTCCCGCATTCTAAGTCTCACGGCCTCGTTGTCCCTATCAAAAAATCCGGCAAATCCGGTCACTCGCCAGTAGACTATAAGCCTATCAACCTTATGTGTTGTGGGTCCAGAATTATCGAGAGAATGGTCAACCGTCGGTTGTGCGATTTCCTATACAAGAACGGGCTGATTAACAACCGGTAACATGCATTTCGACCAGGATTTGGCAAGAATACTCACCTTGGCACTCTGGGACAAGCGCTGAGTGAAGCAATGGAAGATGGGGAATATATCGAGCTCACTCGACATTGCCAAGGCCTACAACTGGGCGAGGATGCCCGACATCTGCATATTTGTGTATGCGGACGACATTGTCCTGATGGTTTTCATGAGCACGATACTGGCATTGCGGAAGAAGCTGATCCAGGCGGTAAGGCACGTATAAAACTGGGCCCTAGGTATTGGATTTAAACTATCTGCCGAAAAAAGCGCATGAATCCATATCTGCAGCAGCAACCTCTCTCTACATCGGTCTCTCTTGGGAGTAGACCCATCACTTGAAGCACCACCGTCAAGGGCCGCGGGATCCGGATCGATCGCTCTTTAACGTTTCGCTCTCACTTCAGCGAGGTAAAATTCCAAATACTGTACCCGAATCAGTCACCTTCAAACTATCGTAGGACGTCTCCGAGATTTCAATCGTACAACAAGGCTGAGAATTGCCTCTGCCATCATCCACACCCGCTTCACGTACGAAATTGAAATAACGAGCCTCGCTAGACATTTGCTTGAACACAAACTAGCACCGGTTTACCACACCGCTATCAGAGTTACCTTTGGACTCCTTCCGTCTACTCCTGGGATTGCCGCCTGCGTCGAGGCAGGAGTACTAAAATACCTGGAAAATATTTCACCGCACCTTCGTTGTGCAGGCGTACTGCAGGTTTTCTAAAAAAAACAGCTGGTGCTAGCAGAGGAGTTTTCCTCCTTGAGGAGACCAATCAGCACCTCAACAATCTTGTCAACCAGGAGCTTCTCCAAGTGGCCCGGATCCACAAGTGTGGAGCTAGGGGTTGGAACCCACGCACAGTAAAGATCGATGACACCATAAAAAGAGCCCTTAGAGCGAGATCCAATTTGCATTTGGCGCTGACTGCAGTTTCAGCTAATTTCGCTAACTCCCAGCAAACTCCCAGCAAAGTACTCCATTTCTTTCCGCTGAAGCCCTAGCTGTACGTATCGCAACAACCATAGCAACCGATCCGCCTCTTCTCTTCCTAACGGACTCTCGAATCAAAGACTCCGTCCCATCCATGGTTCCAGGCAACAATGCGACCAGGCGCGATACCAGGTGGTTACACACCGATGGCCTGTCGTTCTGCCATATTTGGTAGACGTCTGCATTGAGTTATCTCAAATTATAATATTCCGCCCACTGCATCACAAAACATTGCCATTGGTAGGGCAGATTGGAGATAATAAGGGATAGGACCAAGTTTCCCGCGGGTGGTGCAAAAATGATGAGCTTGGAAATTAACCGAAGCATGACGTTTCTTAAAGGCGAGAAATGCTTCTAGGAACACAAATCTTGCCAAATCCTTCAATCGTAACTTATAATATAAAGTAGATTGCTCTTTAGGACGAACAATTTGCTTGTTGCAAACATTAGTTCCACTAGTAAAATAGTTTGTACAATGTAGTTGTACAAATTGCAAGTCTACGAGAAACAAGGAGTCTGCGTCGAGCATCGGATGTGAACGGTTGTGCCGATGACATGTTGCGCACTGCTATTTGTTATCGGGGCTGTTCTGTTACTGGAAGTTGTTTTAGTCTGGTCCCAAATCATGTCTTTTTTCATGAAAACCACCATAATATTTTGTGACTGGCCCCAATAGCATTCTTACTTGTGGTATAAATCGGTTCAAATCGGTACTAATATCAACATACTTCACTAAACAGCTTATCGTTTACCAAAACGAACCCTGCTGCCACCCAACCTTGGTATCCAACATCTCAGTGATTTCTCGTGAAAGTGCAGAGGTGTTCTCGGCTTCCAATAAAACGAGTATCACGTCAACATATTCCTATCATTCCCTTATTTGACCTGCATTCTGGCGGAGACGGCGCCGGTATTGCTTTAGTTTGAGATCACCAGTTTTTACACATGAGGATGTATGTTAATTCCAAGCATCATCTGTTGGTTCTCTGTATTATTACAGCTGATCTGACAATAACGGAGTACTAACCTCGGGCGGTACAATCATGTCGTGTCACAGTTTTGGCACTTCATGCTTCCTATGTTATTACCGCAATAGTGAGATTGTCGAGTCTCCGCCCAGGAGGCATTGCCCAGAGTCGCTGAAGCTCCCATTGTTGTTCCTGACGAATCACAAATAACTGCTGATGAGGGAATAGCAGCTATCAAATCAACTAAAACATGAAAGCCGCAGGTGTAGATGGAGTACTTAACTTTGAGTTAAAGAATTTATGACGTCTGCATTTTTTGTCTGCAGCAGTTTGGGTCGTCAATAGGAAGATTGCAATGCCTGACCAAGTCACGCCTTGTTGGGAGTTAGCTAAAGGTGTTTCAAACCAAGGTAAAGATCCCACTGATACCAAAGGTTATCGCCCCAACAGCTTGTTATCCTCTATTCGAAACTATTCGGAAAGCTGATGCTCAGCCGTTTGCTGGAACCAGAATGACATATTCCTCCACTGTATTCCACTGTTCACCATTTTTCAGGGAAGGAACAAGTCCATTTCGATAACATCTGCTATGGCAATGTTGGACGCCGAGAAGGCATTTGACAATGTCTGACATGAAGGTCTTGATCCGATTCAATTTCCCAATCACCCTCGTCAAACTCATCAAAAACCTTTTAATGGATAGACGATTTCAGGTCTTCCTGGGTGGTTCTTATTTTGATACGTTTGGCATTGACGCGGGAGTTCTATTGTTAGACATCTTCACGTGCTCCTTCCATACCGGTTAGTTGTGTTTTGTCTTTGTTCGCTGGTGGCACTGTCATCATCTACCAAAGGTCGAGTGATTCGAGCTCTAACTCGTAAACTCCAGTTAGGCCTGGTTCTGTCCGACTTCTTCAACGGCTAGATAACTTGCGGATCAATGCGACAAAAACACAAACCGTTCTGTTCCTACACTCAAAATCACCTCCGCCTCGGTAGGACTCCCATCGAAAGATCGAGTGAAGTCGTACATCTTAGTCTCACCTTTGACAGCAAATTGCTGTAGAATGAGATGTTCTGCTCATCATAGAGGCAACGGAGTGAACATTAATGTTTCGGTTAGAAATTAGAAAGATATGAAGAAAGTTTTGATAGTTCCGCTAGTAAAAGTAGCAGGTAATGGGAAATATGTTGCATGGCCTGTCTCGTGTTGAGTCTAGATATAACGTGTTTATTTTAAATGTCTTCATTTTTCATCATCAACAACTTTACTAAGACGCCAACTCCATAAAGCTTCATTTGACAAAGAAAGACTACAGCACCATCTTGACGGCGCAATTTGTAACTTATGTGTAACTTATGTAACTTATGTAACTTATCAAATGACTACATATTACATTTTCAACAACTTTACCGAAAACGGCAAACGCACTAAAGCTTCATTTGACAAAGATCGACTATATAATTAAATTGATAAAGCTTATTCTCCGTAACAACGATTATAATGTAGAATAGATGTTCACTCATCGCCACGATAAACCAACAAGAGGGACAGTAATGTTTGCAAGAATGAAAGAGGAAGAGAAAGTGTTGAAAGTTCCACAAGTGTATTTATAGTTGAAAGAATAGAAGTAATGAAATGAGCGAAAGGGCAGTGGGTAAAGTTAGTACTGGAACCAAGGACGTTACCTTTGCCTAACATTCCACTGCGGGGTAGGTTGAGGCACGGACGAATCCGCCACCTCAACAGGCAAAAGTGAGTCTGGCATGTTATATGTGCATTTCTGTTAACACACCCAAACTAACACTTCTTTCTCTTTGTAGCAAGTTCCGGGTGGACAATGCTACCAGAACCTGTTTTGCATTTTTGAGACCAGAACCTTTCTAATGTAAAAATTGACTCTATATTAAAATTTCGAAATTCTATGTAGGGTTGAATTCCGGGTCATTATTGACCCTAATGTCTTATATGTTACTTTTTTGTACCACCAACTTGAACTGATTTAAAAAAAATTATGCAAAAATGAAGAGTTCCTTGCAATATTAAAAAACAGAATTAGCCCGATTGGTTTAAGAATAAAAACGATAGCGTACCTTGAAGTTGCGCCATGGGTCAGAATTGACCCCAATATCTTAGGAAGGTTAACAGAAAGTGATATGATTTTTTCAAACTGTGTACTCTTTCAATAGTACCAAATCAAACTCAAGAGGAATTATAGTTGTTAAACATAATTAATCAATTTCATTTTAGTTCTATTACGTCTTAGTTCTTACCGAGGTTGGAAACAAGTCTGTTTTGGTAGCAGACCATGGACAAACAGATCTTTCAGTAAATTCTATTGGTGTTTGCTGATTTGGTTTTGTCTTTTAACATTTGAATCTTGGTGAGAAAGGATGCCTACCTGTAAAAAATAGGAGAAAGAAAACCAGTTAGTATTTTGTGTTTATTCAAGGTTATTAAGGCTTGTTTGGGGCAAAATTTGGACCGATTAAATTTGAAATAAAAAAAATTGCTGTTAGTTCAATCCAATTTGCATTTTGTATTCATTTAATTGTACATTATTAGTCATCTCAAAACTAACCACAGTTACTTGATTATGCTGCATGAAGAAACTATAAACTTTTGAGTTTAATCCAGCCATTACCCGAGCAAAGGTTTATATCTAATTGATAACAAGTTTTATTATTATCTTATCAGTGTTTGATCACTAAATGATAACATTTAGGCTGAAAAAACAGCCAAAATAGCAGAAGTGATATCGAATTAATACTCGTTGGATATCACAGTATCAATTCCTTTTATTAACGAGTTCATTTTTATAACAAATTTTGTTAAATGTACAAATTTCTTGAGAAAATTTCAAATTATGTTATCAATAAGATATCAAATTCATAAACTAATAACTGAAGTAGTGCTTCTGATAAGAAGCTCAATTTCATATCCATCACATGCTGGTAATAGTCAGCACTCGTCAGCATGCTGGTAGAATTCAGTAACGTTTGTCAAAACTCGACTTTAAAAATTGATAACAGATGATAACAAAATGTCTCAATGTTGATAACTGAATTTGTGATGAGATAATAAAAAGTAGGTTCCAAATGATATATTTTGAGATAACAAAAATCATTACTTATTTAAATTCATTTGTTATTCACTTTCAGGGTAGGTCAGGCAGACTTTCACCGATTATGGCTGCTTTTGTCCAAGATTTTCGAAATTTTTCATAGTTGTAGCTTGTTGTAGTGCGAGGTATAGCTCTCTCGAGAAGCCATCACTGCTTCAGGCCGCAACCGGGTAATTAGGTAGATTCGCTCTTCGGGAATAATGGACTCCGTTCGCTTTATTCCATTCCAAAACATATTTACGCAAGATGCCAATGGCTGTGAATAGCTCGAGCATCAGGCTGCGTAGGACAAGAGATAGATCGCTTCTTTAGGCATTCTTCACGTATATTTCTGTTTACAGTTCCGGTAGTGGAGAAGCTTGGCTTGTCGACCGTCATTGCATATTGATTGCCAAACCAAATATTTTTATAACTTTGCTCTTTTCTTCATCCTGAAATGCCTTCACGCTGCTCCGTTGCATGGGAGTGTAATAAGACATTCCGGAAAGCTGCTTAAAGTCTTCCAGCACATAGGTTTCATCGTCCATCATCGAGCAGGAAAATCCTCGTCAAAATATTCGCGATACAACTTACGAGGCCGGGTCTTAGCCGTCACATTCTGCTTATCGGTAGAGGACGGTTCGATACCGAGTCTAACCTGAACGTCTTCATACCTTAGCTTCACCTTCGCGTCCTTCGGGTGGTTCCTGGAGATCCGTTTTTTGTTCCGCTCCCAGCCTTCCTGAGCATGGTTGTCAAACGTGTATCGAAAGATTACAACTATGGACAGTGCTTGCAGGCAAGCCAAGCATTTTTGCGGGTAAGTTTTCTTACTGACAGACCCGGATTTTTCCTTGCGACTCGCACACCATGGTGCTTTTCACCAATTGCTCTTCTTTCGACGCCATCTTCTGATCGAAAAGCTTTGTATCGCTGCACCAATTGATTTACCTAATGAACAGACAACCATCAGTCTGGCAGTATTTCACGCGTTGATGAATTATTTGAAGGCTATGCATTTCAGGGAGTGTGCAGATTGTCGCGAACAACACAGAAAAATACCAATTTTTAATGCCACAAATTCTTCTCGTGTAATTCTGTCAAAGGAGCGTAAATAAAGAAGATACTGTTTGCGGAATTTTCATACAACAGGTATGATTCAGGCGTTATCTGCTTAAATTTCACATGAAGTATCCCATTATTTTCTGCCAACGCATTCCCTTTATGTGCATTAGATCAAAGCGCAGAATATTCAGTGTCGGTTTTTATCTGTGAAGCCTATAAATAAAAAAATGATTAAATATTTTTTTAAAGTTTGCCAATCGAAAAACTGGCACGATTGTTGCATTGCTCCAGTTCCAACCTGCCGTCGGAGATTCGCTCATCCAACGGTATCATCTCGTGCATTCAGAATAAAAGTCATAAGTGGATTCGATTGCCCTGACGGCTACCTGTTTGGAGCTTCGTTTTCGCGGTATACTGCAGTTGCAGAGCCAGTTTTTCTGGCAGTATTTAATTTTGCATTTGAGGAATTAGCGGACGGCAACGTGTTGGTGTTGGTGCTCGTTGTGTTTCGATTCAGTCAGCCAGCGTGGAGTCAGTAGCGAACTTTACCAGAAGGATGCAAGTTGATGGTGGTGGATGGTCGTGAATACTGGTGCGGCGCTACTGGTTTTATCCAAGTCTTCACATGGAAATCGCGCGTAGAGCCATCATGGAAGGGATTTTGAATACCACAGTGAAGATTGACAAGAAGCGAGTTATCGCGTCGAATAAGGTTTCTCTTCCGGCTCCATATTGCTCCCCGTAATCGAATTTCCTTCACCAACTTTATACAACTCAATTAGCAATAAATTTTAACCTCCGTACGATTTGCTAGATTGCAATCGGTCATCCGACGTGTTCAACACTGACATTTAATCACACGCGGGTGATATTCCGAGCAATCAACTTAATGCAACTCTCTTTGTCCAGTTTGATCGAAGAGCACGAGTAGCAAGACAGCGAACACGGTTCAGCTGGGATGTAAGTAGAACAAATTGTTTCGAAAAAACACGTCGTCACAGGGAGACAACGACAGCTAAACAAGGTTTTCGTTTGTAACGACCAGGAACACCGGAAACATTACCCAATTTCGCGGCGGCGAGGAATCCGGGAGCACGGTGGACGAGCCGGGACATTGCTGCTTTCTAGATTTATTCATAATTAGGTGGAAAGCTCAGATACGATTCAACAATGGACAATTTTTCATGTCGAAATCTTCACACGACTTGGAACTTCACATCAACATGCAGCGCAACGTCCAGAAGGCGGGATGCCGCGAAGACCAACATTGACCGTTAAGCAGGTTATTGCTGAACAACAATGAACCGAACGGGGAAGCCGTGCAAGCCGTGAAGACTGTTTAGCGAAAACTTTCAGCATTAACATACAAATTGTATGTGGTGGGTGCCTAATTCATCAGCATCCAATTATGATTAGACACCAAGGCGAACTCAAGCGTATAGTCCGAGGAGGATGCGGGCTGTGGCTCAACACCTGGGAATTACCGCGACAGAAACTATAAACAGGAAAGTTCTTCATTTTCAGCTGCAAGTTCAGATTGCACGTCAAAACCCCGCATCTCGGAAGGGAACTTGGCACCAGGTACATAAACGAACTGGGCAAACATTGAGTGTTCGTCAGCAGCAATTATAACAGAGCTGTTCATAGTAAATCAACCACCGTCGCGGCCAACCTGAACCGGTTGATTGGCCATTGACGACAGAGAATCGGTACTATCGGTGGTTTGTTTATATGATAAGCGAACCTACCGGTATGGATGTTTTTTCTTCCCCGCGCAGGTCCTCGCAAGTTCACGTTGCTGGTGGAGGTAATAGAACTGCAAACAGTGCTAAGTGATAGTTTCATGCCTTCCTCCCCGTTCAGATCAGAGTGGCACTTTCCAGTAAATACCGTTAATAAGCTACTGCTGACAAATGGTGCAAGGTGCTGCTTCCGGCATCGAGGAAGCCGAATGAATAGAAAATAAACAAATTCGACTGCGGCATTTTCGGTAGGCGCGGCTTTCGGTTCAACTGCTCTGACAAAGTACCTGAATCGAACATTGTTTGGTAAGCAGCATCAAATTGGAAACGGTACCAGGGTTTGAGCGAAATTGATCTGTTTGGTGTTTTCGGTTGTTGTTTTTTTTAATACGTTGCTGTTCAGATAGGCAGACATAAACAACCAATTTCCAACAGCATTGCATAGTAGAGCGGATAATATGCGTGAAATAGGAAGTTTTGAGTTATGTTACATTCTTTTCAATGTTTGAAAGGTGAATCGAATGTTAGTTTGCTTAAAAAGAACACTCCAAATATTGGAATGAACTAATATGAAGTTACGGTATCAGACAATTACTGGTTGCATTTCCTCATATTAGTGCTGGAAATCGAATAGTAATCGTACGGAATGTTGGATCGCTATAAACTTACGGTAAATTTTTAGAAACTTTTTGCTTCTAGGCTCCTAAAATTTGAAACTAATTTAGTGTGCGACATTGCACAGAAAATTTGATTTTTAAGATACCTAAGTATATGCAACAAAACTGTTTGACATACTATAATTGTTATGTTTTCATTCTTCACGTGAATGATTTGATGTAGAAGTAAATATTCTGACCAGTATTGAGACCTCAAGAATGGACAATTTTGTTAACAAAAGATATTTAAGAGAATGTGTTGATAATTCTGTCGCGTATCAGGCCATTGTAGTATGATGAGCATGATCAGGGCCTAATATTTTTTTGTTTGTTAAGGTGGTGATTTATCATGATCACAAATTTGTTAAAAGCAGTTATACTTCCACAAACATGAGAAAGTCAGAGTGACAGTATTTATAGCGAAGAGAAATGAAGATCATTATAGATCATCATAGTATCGTTAGATCTATACTAGATCGAGATCATCAGATCGTTACTCATGTAATAGAGAATACGAAAATCATCAATCAAAGTGCATTTTTACAAAATGGCCTTTGATAAATTGAGTGGTAGTAAGTATCATAGTAAATAAATGTTTAATGTTATACTACCGTTTGTTTCAATAACAATCGTACATATTCTCGGCATTCGTTCAACAGAGTTGCATCATCGTCCAAGAATTATTTATAAGTGGTATGGGAGACACCTTCTGAAACGATTCCATTTTGTTATCCAGATGTTTATTTTGATATATATTCAGTGACAGCCAGATAAACAATGTTGATAACGTTCTGTTTCGGTAAAATTGAAATGAACCCTGACTAAAATATCAAATTGAATCATGAAAATGAAGTTAAGAAGACCTAAACCACTGAAGTAGTCAACTTATTACTGATAATTCTGCCGGTAACTTGCTCTGAACCAGCATTCAACAAAGCCATAAAGATAATTAGAGAACTTGATGGTAAGGCACCATTTTTACATTAGTATGATTGTATGGCAAGCATGGTCCATATCCTATGATCCATTGGTCGAGAAATTTTCATTAACGAAAATTTTCCAGACCATTGCCACAAACGTCAATCGAACTCAGCGCAATTTTAGCGAGCGCGAGCTTATAGTTGTGCTCTACCGACTGAGCTAAGGGATATGAAAGTACACTCTACAAAATATCATGTAAATTTAAATCCTTGTAGCGCGGGCCCGTTTGACAAAAGTTTAAAATTGTTCTAAATTTACAAGACCATAAAAACTCAACACAAGAAGCCAAAATTGCATGACGCGTGCAGGTTGGAAAATACAAACACATTGCAACGCTAATAATAATGACAAACAATCCTTCATGATGAAGGAGGTCGATCCTCAAGGATCTAGTTTGCTGTCATAAAAATCAAAAATTCAGTAATCAAATTTATTAAACTAAAGATTCTTCAAGGCCATAAATTGGAAGGTGGTGAATTAGTACATTCTTATCTTGTAGAATACATGTTGTTCCTTCGTCTCCTTATTCCCGGGACCATTTAAATTAAAACTAGTGTAAACCCGGTCATTGGCCATAGTTGTTAAAACATACTGGTAGAATGCTAGAAACCGCCCCAATATTCCATTGATAAATATTGGTAGCAAAATGAACTGTGTGTGGTGCTGCATTTTTATTGCATTTTTTAAGTCTGTAACTTTATTCTTGCAAGGCTATGTTAACGTGTAATGAAATTCATAATTTTTCAAAGACGCTTTAGAAATCGAGTACTTTTTTTAAGTCTTTCACGGAAGACAACAAATTTAGAATTGCAACATGTCGGAGGCGTGAAACCGATCATGTCTAAATAGATTCTGATGTTGTTAAAAAAGCCAAAGACAACGATCATATAAATTTCAGGCTTTCAAATCTCAAAAATACAATTGCGGCTATTTTTTCAACCAGAATTACGACTTAGCTTTTGGTTACCAATATTTCGAAAGCTGTTGTATAGTACCATCTGGGAACGAGTGTGATAGTATTTACGATGAATTAATTAATTAACAAAGGTCAGCAAATATTACTTTGACAGATGGCCTTCAGTCTTCACATCCACGTGCAACAAAGATTGCATTAATGCTGTAATATTAATTATTTTAAGAGGCTTCGCCAATTTACTGTCCTTCTCCAGAAATGTCAGAATTTTTACTGGTTTTAAGGATCGTCCTATTGACACGAAGTTGGCCAGATGCAATAATTTTGTTTAGATCCGCGATACGCAAAAACAACATATCAAGCGTACAATGCATTGAAGTCCTAAGTAACATTGAGAGATTCTCGTCACTTTCTGTTAATAGCACGTAAATTGAAATCAGAAGTGACA
>JASCZW010007866.1:0-58502 GCA_034211315.2 Aedes japonicus
CTAAATGATCCTAATATATTCAACATGAAAACTTCATTGACCATTTAAGAACAGTAAATTTCACTTCACATGAATAACTGCATGTTTTAAGTTATTTCGCAGTTGTTATCAAAACTCCAGTTTCGGACCGATCGCAAAAAACGTTGACTGCCGGCACGCGTGAGACGTTCTTTTCTGGTTAAAGATCAACGTACTCCAGCATCAGCATCGAAATTGCTCCGGGTGCAAGAGCCGGAATCATTTTGCATATTTCCATTTCCGTAGTGTAAGACACGCATATGAATTTCGCATCTTGGCATCTCATAACACTCTGTAGGTGGTTTAATTAAATGATGCTGCTGTTGTTGATGTTGTGCTTGTTTTTCGGCGGGTCGATTCATCCAGTACTGGCAGAAATAATCAATCAGTTGGTAACAAAGATGTCATTAAAACTTTTCCTGCCCGCACTAAGTCATCGTCCGTCGTCATCATCATCATCGATGGAAGGTGATTACTCCCTCCACTCTATCAATATCCAGGAAGGATCAGCTAGTGGCTGAGAAAGGCGGTGGGTACATCGCCTGTTCTGGGCGCTTGCAGTTGGTTGATGCGCTCTCGGACAAATGAATAGCACAGCCGAGGAAGGAAGGGGAGTTCATTGATCAAATGTGATTCGACGTGTTGTCTTGTTTACTTAAATAGCGCTTTATTTGCCTTGGTTTGCTCGGGATGGGAATGAAGGTATTTTTATTTTTGAAGGAATTTATCTCGTAAACCGAGCAAAAAGGAAGTACCTAAGTTTGGCACATTTCACCAACTGAGCTAGAATTTTGGACTCATAATCAACAAGGATACCGGTTTTATAGTCCAGTCCCCTTCAAATTTCACACCTGAAAGTTTGTTACTGCATTTGATGGTGTGCAACGAAAGGACGTAGACGGAACTATGAACTGGAGAGAAAACGATCCAGAAATTTACTCATCATCATATCAAACATTCCCCAGTTGGGTTTTCTGCTTCAATAAGAATTTCTATCTAAAATGAACAGTTTGAAAGTACTGCTGGTGAGTTAACTATCACTGCCCTTGCGTATTGCGTGTAGACATTTGAAAAATTAGGAAACAGAATGGGAATAAATTAGAATAAAAAATGGAAAAAAGCAACAGAATTAAGAACAAGTCTTTATTAAGGACTGTATCGAAAAATAATCACATAGCACTCTGTCAAATCATAACAAAATGATGTCTTGCACAAACAGCCGATTGGTGCTTTATTGCACCAAGATTAAACATTAAAAATAATACTATAATTGTTAGTTTTGGTTGATATTCTCTATACGTGAAGTTCGCATTAAGACTATGATGATTTTAAAACGTAATATTTTCTCATCACCATGAGGGTATCGCAAAAACCACAATAGGCCACGTAAGGGAGAAGAGGGACCAAAAATTATAAATAGAGGACCACGTGGATCATTAAAAGAAGACCACGTGGATTATTAAAAGATGGAATTACTACGTAGCAAAACAAGTTACATATGTGTTTGTTAAAATACTTATTTTCTATAGCTTTTGGAATACGAAAGAGATAACTTGAGCATGATTGACCACCCGGGTTTGAAACTAGGTTATTGGCAGATCAGCTGTTATTACACAAAGAACCAACAGATGATGCTTGGAACTAGCATACATCCTCAATGTTAGCAAAACTGGTGATCCCAAACTAAAACAATACCGGCGCCGGCATCCGCCCGAATCCAGATCAAATAAGGAAGAGGGTAGAACGTGTTGACGTGATATTCGCTTTGAAGAAAGCCTCAGAGTCCTCTGCACTTCCACGAGATAAGGTCTGTATCCGCAATAATCCGGACATCTCAAAACATGAATAGAACATAAATTTCGCATTATATTTCCGTCGTAGTTGTTTATTTCAGATTCATGGGATGTGTTTTAACAATTTATGAAAACAAAACATAGTTATTCGGTATTTGCATAATATTTTCGAACTTTGCGCTTAACTCCGTCCGTTGGGGTTTGTACAGACTCTTCAGAAATCGTAGAAGCCGTCTTTGTCCAAATTGAAAGTGTTTGATGTCTTTGATTCCTTGCTTCTTTCAGAAAGCTTCCGCTTCATCAGAGCCCAATATCTCTCGATTGGTCGTAGCTCTGAGCAATTTGGCGGGTTTGAGGTTTTGGTACAATGTTCACTTGATTTGCTCGGTACCGCTCGCATCACAGTTTTAGCATAGTGGCATGATGCCAAATCGGAGCCAGAACAAAGGTTATTATCCTGCTGCTCACATGACGTCAATCGTCTTCTGAACATAGTCTCTCTGATTGATGCTCTGTAGTTGACGAGTAAGACGTGCGTACTTTTTGCCACGTTAACGCCACACAAGGTATTTTTGGGAAATTTCGATGCCTTATTCGTTCACGAAATGCTCCAGCGCTGTAGCAACATTCCGGCCATAGCAGAATAAAAAGCCAGCCGTGGAAGCTAGCATGAAATCCTCAGGACATAAGTTTCATCGTCCATAACAACCCATGAAAGCTTGGTCAGATATTCGCAGTACACAGTTTTGCTGCCAAGTTCTGCTGCCAGTTATGATTTGGAACTGTTTTTACTTTTACGACTTAAGTCCCAAACTTTGTTTGATTTTGGAGAAAACCAGGCGACATCCTTTTTAACGAGCCACCGTTCGAATGGAGAGATTTGGATTTTCGTTAATATCCTTTTCACCTTTCGGTCCATGACAGGATCAGCGCGTCCAATGTTTTTGTCACTTCTCGTTGACAATGATTTGAAGATGTCCGGATTAATGTGGATACAGATTTTATCACTGGGATGTTGGACCAAATGCTTGCATTAGCAGTGGGATCCGTTTTGGTAAACGATGTGCGCTGCGTTCCCACGAGACGTCGGCAGCGTATCAGATATTTTTAGGATGCATGTGGGGCCACTCACTAATGTGGGTGGTTCATTTCAGTAAAATACAAAAATACGTTAAAATATCCGAGTAAAGTTATCGATTAAAACCAACATGAAGAGGATGCTATTGGGGCCACTTACTGGTGCGGGTAATTTATTTCAATGGAATGAAAAGAAAACGTTTGCCAATCTAAATTAGCTGACCGATTTAAAACCAACAGTAAGGATGCTGGGTGGTTTAACTTCAATGGAATAAGGAGGGTGCTGTTGAGGGCCACTCACAACTGTGGGAGGTTTATTTCAGTAGAATACAAAAAATACAATGAAATATCGAGTTTGAGGACCAAGTTGAACCAACGAGTAAGGATAGCTGTTGGGACCACTCAAAAGTTTGAATGGATTATTTCGAGTGGGATCAAGAAAACGTTGAAATGTATTAATTTAAGGACCAATTTATACAAACAGTAAGGATGCTGTTGGGGATACTCCACAAAATTGAATGGTTTATATCAATGAATTACGAAATTATGTTGAGTTTTCGAGCTTGAGAACCGATTTTAATTCTACGAGTAGTGCTGCTGCTGGGGCAACTGTTATCTGCTAGGGTTTTGTTTCAATAAAATACCACATTTTGGAATACAAAAGGGTAGCCTAAAAAAAAAAGTGCCTGGTAATAAGGTTACTATGTAGCTGCTAGCAAAATTGCCTTAAAATATTTTAAATCTATCTAATGCATGGCCCACTTAGTAATGAGAACAACATCATTTTGAATCCATTTCGACCCCGTTATCGGTGTACCTGTGTACTGCATATTCTGTGCTTTTCGACTGCAGTGACAACTCGCAAGATATGGCGAATTTTAAGTGTTTTTACAAGCTTTGTTTATATTGTGGCCTGCTCCCGAGTCTTTTTTTAAATTCTATTACTAGAATTCACTGGCATTTTAAGAGTGTATCGAAAATAAGCTATCCACAAACTTTCTTTCAAATTATGTTGAAAACCGATATTTTATTCATACAAAAAATTGATCCTTTATTGTACGAGGTTAAACTTGAACATAATGAAGACCGGATGAAATTTGAGTTATTCCTTCACGAATTTTCCGAACTTTGGATCGAATGCTCTTCATCAAGTTCCAGGACAAGTGTTGCATCGCATTTTTGGACGCTTGAGCCCAAATTTTTTGAACTTCTGCATGTTCCCAGCTGCCTTGCCAGTACTTCTTGAAGACCCTCTTCACGGTTGCCCAGTAACGTTCGATGGGTCGAAGCTGAGGGCAATTTGGTGGATTGATATTTTTCTCAACGAAATCTGTACCCTTTTCCCGCAAGCCAGGTGAGAGTGGTTTTGGCATAGTGAGCCGACGCTAAATCCGGCCAAAACAGTGGAGGTGTACTATGCTTCTTATATAAAGGCAACAATCTCTTCTGGAGCACTCAGATCGATAGATTTCCCGCATTTATAGTTCCGGTAGTGTAAAAAATGGTTGACTTCAAACCACAGGAACATATTACTTGCCATACCAGTACCTTTCGACCGAATTTCTCCACTTGAATCGACCTGTCCGCATCGCTCACCATCCTCCCCAGACGACGGCAGTAAAGTATTGTGGACCTGGAAGGGTTTTTGAGTCCTCCTTTACATAGGTCTCATCGTCCATCAAAACGCATGCATCCGGACGCTGCAAAAGACGCGAATACAATTTCCGGGCCCTTGTTGCTGCTCGATTCTTCTGTTCTGCACTTTGTTTCGAGATTTTCTGCTTCTTGTAGGTCTTCAGGTGGTTTCGCCTCTTGATACGCTGGATCATTCCGACACTCCGTTCCTGCTTTTTGGCCAAATCACGTATTGACATTGATTTGTTCTTCATGATTAGAGATACCACTTTCTGCTCCAGTTTCGGGTTGGAAAAACCGGGTTTCTGCCTCTCCCTGGTAGTTTTCCACAAATGTGCTTCGCCAATGTGTTGGCTTCGCATAGATAGTCCACCGCTTCTCACTTAGCCATGTGTCCAGAACCTTAATTTTTCACTTCCTTTTCAATACGCGACATTTTGAAAACGCAGAATTTGAACCGCACAAACAAGTAAACAAAAAAGAAAGCTGACAGTCAAACGCACAGCATGCAGTGTTCAGAGCATAAAAAACTATCACAAATACCTGCGTACAACGCAAATGTATGTGGATAGCTTATATTCGATACACTCCTTAAACACAATACTCTTACCAGCAAACTAAAAACTACACAATTATTGATTTGTTTACACAAAACAAGGGAACACAATCTCCAACGTACAAACTTCCCTTACAAAGAAAAATGTTATAAGAAATTTTCGAGGGACTAAAATCGGATCTCAAGCGTTAATTTGAATTTGCCTTGTTTTGCCATTAAAAAAACACCACCAACACACTTTATAAGTGACTTCAGCAGCATCCTCACTGTTGATTCAAATCCAGTTCAAATCGGCTCCACAGCTTAGCCTATGGGTTTTCCATGTTTTCTTAATGTAAAACCACTGACCAGACTTTGTGAGAGGTCTCGCTCCTTGTTGTTGTTCAAATCGGTACTCATGTTGTAACTCCCTTATGGGCATTTGGGTCGATTTTGTGGACCAATCATCTTCTCAAGAAAGCTTTTCTGTCTTAACGGAATAAACTAGGACTTTTCTTAACCTTTAAAAACGAATAAATTTTTGGGCAGTAACAGCTTTCAGCGACGTCTAGAAGTGACGCTACAAAAAAGTTACACATACATGGTGCATTCCGGGTCAAAATAGACCCAAGAACTTGCTTCGCTACCAAATATTTATTTTTGAACCGATTTTTGATACCTTGGTCTCAAATGAAAGGTATATATTCTAAGCACGCCATGTTGGCCTGTTTTGGCCAATTTTGAAACCTCAAGTAGTGGTACCGTTCGATGGTTCAAAATTCACGATTTTGAACACCGATCTTCAAAAACATCGTGCCATAGGTCAACCAGAGTATTTGGTCACATCCGGATACTCTGGTACCGGTTTCAGTAGGGTCCAAAGTGAAAACTCAACTATTTGTACCGTTCGACGATTCAAAATTCATGGTTTTGAGTATTGATATCCAAAAACATCATACCATAGATCAATCAGGACATTCGGTCACATCAGGATACTCTGGAATCAAATCCGGTAGGGTCCAAACAGGACAATTTTGAACCCCGAGTATTTGTACCGTTCGACGGTTCAAAATTTAAGGTTTTAAATACTGATATCCGAAAACATTGTGTCATTGACCTACCAGTGAATTTGGCCACATCCGGATACTCTGGAACCGAATTCGGTAGGGCTCAAAGAGGACAATTTTGCAACTCAATTTTTTTAACGGTCAATGGCTCAAACCTCATGATTTTAATGGTTTGTCATCTTGAAAAAGAAAACAAAACAAAACAAAACAGTACGATCTACTGAAAAGGGAATCGGTATACGAGAGTTTTGGGACCACTGGAATCATCAACGAGCACTACTTTTTACACCTCACGAGGTCATTACAATAAACGAGCAGCTTGTTGCATACCGTGGAAGGATTTTTTTTTTGTAGGCAATACATGCCGAACAAACCCGCGAAGTAAGGGATCAAATTCTTTAATTCTTTCTGCAGTGTTACCGGATATGTACGCCATTCGCAAATTTACATGAGCAAACGTGCAGACGGTAAAAAGGAAATAAACCAGGGACGACGAGTTACCGAGGATCTATTGCTAAACCAGGCGTATGATGGACGAACCGGTGGACAATTGGTTCACCTGTATACCATTGGTTAAGAGCACTAAGCACTGAGCACTGAGCACCGAGCACTAAGCACTGAGTGCTGAGCACTGAGCACTGAGCACTGAGCACTGAGCACTGAGCATTGAGCACTGAGCACTGAGTGCTGAGCACTGTGTGCTGAGCACTGAGTGCTGAGCACTGAGCACTGAGCACTGAGCACTGAGCACTGAGCACTTAGCACTGAGCACTGAGCACTGAGCACTGAGTGCTGAGCACTGAGCACTGAGTGCTGAGCACCAAAAAACCTCCCATTATCAATCGTTTTGTAACATACTCGTGGGGGTGCAGTTTTATATACAGACGTTTGTAGCAACGAGTGTCGAACAAACATCCCTTCCCATCCAGACATGGACGTGGTCTTTTATAATTTTAAAATTTATATGACGTATTTTATAATTTATTCGAAGACACCAGGATTTGTACAATTAGAATGATCAACTATTCTCCTATGCAACTTGAGTTGAAGTTAATCAAAAGTTAATCAAAAGTTAAGCCGCCTATTGGGTGAATGCTAAAAATAAACTTAACAGCGGGTGATAATTTTTCACCCGTGTTAGGCAGTATTGGGAGAGGGACAAATTGCTAGAACCAGATAAAAGCAATAGGTAGTATATGAGCCCGATCGGTTGCATAACCTTTTACCAATCAAGGGGATTTCCTCCCCCTTGACTACCCTGCATTTGGGTAGCTTGGTAAAGGGTTATGTGCCTAATTCGGATACTACCGTTCAAATGCCCTCCGCTCGTTTTCAAACTTGTATCTTTCAATTTCAAAGCCTGCCGTTGCCCTATACGGAACTATCAATACACTTTCTCTTCACTTCTATTCGTTCTAGCAATAAATTACCGTCCACTCCTAGAGCTTCGCATGGAGATGAGAAATTATCTGCTTCTGACAAACTTCACCAATGAGGTTGCAAACCCTAAGTGGAAATTATGTTTATGCTCATGTTCACCTTTTCTATAATTATTTCAAAATCTAAAATAAAAAAAAAAATTGTTTATGTAAACAAACTTTTTGGGTGGACAAAATGTATAATAAAAAAAAATATAAATAAATGGATTTCAAAGAAACCTAGATGGAGAGTCGACCGACATCCGGTTCTCACAAGTTTCTATCACACGCCTTCAAGTGTCATATGATCATAAAAGGCTGATCAAAACTTTTGTGGATAACTTTTGCATTTGAATTCCCGTTTTGCAGCGTAAATTTTTCTCACTCCGATAACTAAACAACGAACTGTCACAATTTGTTCTGTTTTGAAGGGTTAGCAATTGCTATTAAAATATGGTGTCAGAATATCTTGCCAAACACAATGGAACAGTAGGTAAACCAAATCTAGTGTGTGTGTGTGTGTGTGTGTGTGTGTGTGTGTGTGTGTGTGTGTGAGAGAGAGAGAGAGAGAGAAGAAAGAGAGAGAGAGATGGGCGTATTTGTTTCGAATTTCTGCACTTTTTCCAAAAACCACCATTTTTTTACCGATTTGCACCATTGAGCCCTTATTTTGTTCGTTTGGGTTTAAGCTACATATGGGTCATTCCATGTCAAGTGGCCGGATAAATGCATCGACCCTCTTCGATTCGAACCAAAATTGGCTGATATACTTGTTCTAGGCTATTAATCA
Source organism: Aedes japonicus (assembly GCA_034211315.2). Classification (NCBI taxonomy): domain Eukaryota; kingdom Metazoa; phylum Arthropoda; class Insecta; order Diptera; family Culicidae; genus Aedes; species Aedes japonicus. Next base: position 8,334 of record JASCZW010007866.1, read on the forward strand.
AAAATCCAAAGTTTTGGACCAATCGGTAAACCCCTCGGCCCATGAGCTGCCCCCATTTTTTCCCATTAAATTTCTAGCAAATAAATATTTTCAATATTATTTACAGTGTTGCCAACATTTTTATTTTTGTGGTTGAAATATTGAATTGCGTTTTTCTCAAAATGCACCCACTTTTTTTTTCAATTTTTATGGCTCCAATGTGTTCAGCAGACTTTTTTACATAAGAAACACTTATTGAGAAAAAACAATTTGCTCCGTCATGGAGATATTCACTTTTAAAGATTTCATGTTTTCAAAATTTGTTTATTTAACCACTCTGATATAATCTGTTATCCTTCAGCAAGGCATATCTAACAGAAAAGCACCGCTTAAATTAAAAAAAAAAAATTGCAGTTTTACATGGCCTACCATTTTTGGTGGCCTACTAGAAGAATTTCGTTGCTCTGAGAGGTTAGTGCACACCATTAAAAAGTGCGTTAAAGAGAAAGGAATTATCTGTTCCTCTAACCCCAAGAAAGGCCATCGTGTTTAGGAAGGCATAGTGCAGAAAGTAAAAGCGTTTCACCGTGAGGCAGACGTGAGTAAAGAGCTGGTAAGAAGAAGTGTAAAAGTGTTCGGGAGGGAACATCTCGTATCCTCAAGCAAAAGCGATTAGTGCTGGCGAACCTTAGCGAAACATACCGATTCTTCAGAGAAAAGTTTCCTGATATCAACATCGGATTTTCCGTTTTACTGAGCCGCGCCCACCAGATCATGTTCTAGCAAGAGCTGCTGGAACTCACACAGTTTGCGTTTGTGTGATTCACCAGAATTTTAAACTTAATTTTTTTGTTGCACAGTTCAATCAAATCGAAGCGGAACAGGAAAGTAAAGCAGCGTTTAATTCGTACAGAGTTGTGCTGAAGCAAAGCGTGTGCAATTCACCTACGGAGCTGTGCTTCTTGAACAAGTGTACTATTGCAGCTTGTGGCATTTTGGATCATATTAGGAATTTGATTTGGTCATATTTTGAAGATAATTCGATTGAGGAAATATCGTGCAAACAATGGACGCAACAAGACAGGTGCAGCTGGCAGACAGTATTTTGTGATGCTGATACATTCATTGCAACATTTCTCTAAGAACCCGCAGTTGTTAGGAAGCATGACTATATTGCAGCGAAACAGGCAGACTCACCAGGACAACTTGACCGAAGGAGAAGTTCTGACTATGCTGACAAAAATTTATTACTTCTCTGACGGTGCCGGTTCACAGTACAAAACAGATTTAACATCTTGAATTTGCTGTACCATCGAGAAGACTTTGGCGTTCCAGCTGAATGGCACTCTTTTTCAACGGCACACGGTAAAGGTCCAAGCGATGGATAAGGTACAACACTAAAGCGATTGGCGACGAGAGCTAGTCTTCAAGGAACTACCATGCAAACTCCAAAAGAGTTGTATGATTGGGCACGCTATAATTGCAACTTAAATGTGAAGTTTGTGGCATCACGGCAGAGCAAGAAGCAAAAAGAATATTTGGCAGTCAGATTTGGTAATGCTCAACCCATTCATGGAATCCGCGGAATGCATTCGGCAGCTCCAAAAGCCGATGCCACTGTTCTTATGAAGAGTATTGTGAGCTCAGAGAAGGGTACCATTTTTAATCTGTTTTTGAAAAACCTTAAAAATTCAACGAGGCAAAGGCAAAACGCAGCATGAAATAATTGTTGATATTTATTTTATTTCAAGTGGAATTTGTTAATTAGATGTGAAATATAAAGTTGCATTTTTATTCATAACAAGCTGACCCGGCAAACCTCGTACCGTACTCGTTTGTACGTTTTTTTAACCCGATGCAGCCAAAAAAGAACAGGTTTAAAAATAATAGGATATCTGTAGACCAGTTCTTGAGTAAAATCTTGACTTACCGATCCAATTCATTTTTTTACAGAGATTTTTTTTTTTCCTTGTTGGGGACGTATTGCCACTGCGACCATTGATTTGATTTATTATGGCGTGTCCTTCTTTTTATTTATGTCATATTATCGCAAAGGTAAGTTACTATTTGGAGTAACTACCACTACGGCAGTAGGCAATTTTCCCAAGCAGGTACTACATTTCTTATGAAGTGTACAACTTGATTAGGAGCAGCGTTCCAGACCTCACAGGGATCAATGAGCCCCTTGTCAAAAAATCTGCATCGTTTATTGAATAGTGCAACACAGTCGCACATTAAATGCTTAGAGCTTTTACTCTCTAATCCACAAAAGCGGCACTTATCATCATGAAGTTTACCGATGTTTTTCAGGTGATATTTACTCGGACAATGTCCAGTTATCAAACCAGTGTATATTCTCAAGTCATGTTTCGAAAGTTTAAGTAACTTTTTCGTATGAGAAGCGTTAGGCTTAATGAACTGTTTGGATTGCCGGGCATTGGAGGTACTATTCCAGATAGCCTGTACTTTGCCCTTTTCCCAGTTCTTTAGTTCTACTTTTAAGGCGCAAGAAGATAAACCAATAAATGGTTCGGGCCCTATGAATTGCATGGATGACCCTATTTTTGCCATCTGATCAGCTTTTTCGTTTCCTTCAATTCCGCAATGACCAGGGACCCAATAGAGGTTAACCATGTTGCGACAGGACAATTGCTGTAAAACTTGTGCGCATTCCCACACCAGCTTAGATGTGAATGTTTTTGACTTTAAAGAATTCAGAGCTGCTTGGCTATCTGAACAAATGCATATGTTCGCATTTTTATAATTTCTTTTCATACAGATTGATGCACATTCCAGTATGGCATATATTTCAGCTTGAAACACTGTGGGATATTTTCCCATTGCCACATACAAGTTTATCCCAGGACCAGTTATACCAGCCCCTACCAAACTATTTTGCTTTGAACCATCTGTATAGAAGATTGTTGAGCCCGGACGAAAACCCGGTTCTCTTTTATCCCAATCAGCACGAGTAGCTGCATGGACTGTGAATTTATGATTGAAGTAGTTTCTCCTAAGCATACAATCTTCACTTATCAATATTAAAGGATTTATCGAAAACTCTTTTAGGATACTCAAGTGTCCAATAAGATCTCCATCGAAGAAATTCATGGACCGTTTGAGCCTTAGAGCATTTTCTTCCGCATCCTGTAGTATAAATTGATCTAAAGGAAGAATGTTGAGTAGAGCATCTAGTGCTTTTGATGGAGTACTATGCATTGCCCCAGTTATAGAGATAGTAGCAAGCCTTTGCAGCTTGTTCAGTTTCTCTTGAGCCTTTATCTGTTTAGTCTTCGGCCACCAGATAAGCGAGGCATACGTGATTCTGGGCTTGACTATAGTTGAATATATCCAGTGAATCATGTTAGGCTTAAGGCCCCATTTCTCTCCAAAAGTTCTTTTACAGATCCAGAAGGCATTGGTTGCCTTTCGTATTTGTTGGTCAATATGATTGTTTCAGCAAAGATGCTTATCTAAAGTTACGCCTAAATATTTGACCTCTGAAGATAAAGACAGTTTAACGCCTCCTAGTTTAAGGTCAGTGAAGGAGATTTTCCGTTTTTTAGTAAAAGGTACGATTGTCGTTTTTTTGGGATTGATATTTAATCCCTCGGTTTTGCACCACAATAGTGTGTATGATAATGCTATTTGCATTCTCTCAAACATGATAGTGTCGTATTTACCACGGACTATAATGACAATGTCGTCCGCAAAGCCAATTATTTCAAATCCTTTTAAACTTTAGTTTTACTAGGAGATCATCAACAACAAGAGACCATAGGAGGGGGGACAAGACGCCCCTTGAGGACAGCCTTTTACAGCAGTTACTTTGACCTCTGAGCCTCCAAGATTTGCTGATATTTCTCTTTTGGATAGCATTTCAACAATCCAATTAATTATTTTATTGTTGAAGCCACGATTTCTCATAGCTCTTATCATCGAGTGAAAGGAGGCATTATCAAAAGCACCTTCGATGTCAAGAAACGCTGCCAGCAGAATTTCCTTAGCAGTGAAGGACTTTTCTATTTTGTTAACTAGAATGTGAAGGGCTGTTACAGTTGATTTACCTGTCTGATAAGCGAATTGTGCTTTTGATAATGGATTATTGGTTAGTATGTCAGATTTAACATATTCATCAATAAGTTTTTCCATTAATTTCAACAATATTGATGATAAACTTATAGGCCTAAATGACTTTGGTGAAGACTTGTCTTTTTTATTTGCCTTCGATATAAATACTACTCTTACTTGCCTCCACTTTTTTGGGATATATCCCAGTAAGAAGCTGGCTTTGAATAGTCTGTTTAAGTCAGGAATTATTACAGATTTACAGTTTTGGACATGTGCCGGAATAATTCCGTCTGGACCAAAAGATTTGAAGGGACTAAATGAGTCAATGGCTCATTCAATTTTTGAGTTAGTAAAAATCTTATTTACTAAATTTGCAGGCACCTCGTTAAGGATTTCAGAGTCATTGCCATGTTTATTTTGTACCGCATATGCTGTAGTTGCGCCACTTTATGTGCAGTTTAGATCTTGTTGTTGATCAGTAGTAGGAAGAGACCCTGGGAAGTGAGTATGCATCATTAGTACCAGAGTTTCATTAGCATTTTCAGTAAAGTTCCCATCCATTTTTTTAAGCATACCGAGACAATTTGAGTGGTCTTTTGAGAGAACTTTTTGAAGCCTTGCAGTTCCAGGAACACTTTCTATGTTTTCACACATGTGCCTCCAATCTTTCCTCTTGGATCTTCTTATTTCTCTTTTAAAATCACTTAAAGCCTCTTTATATTGAGCCCAGTTTGATGTTATTTTTGCTCGATTAAATAGTTTTCGAGCTTTTTTTCGTAATTTGCCTAGCCTATCATTCCACCAGGAAACATCTCTGTTGGTGGAGCGCTCCTTTGATGGACAGCTGGCGTGGTAAGCTTGATTAATTTTATCTATTAAACAGGTAGCACCATCCTCTAATTTTGGAATGGTATCAATATTGTTTCGTGAAGGATCATAGTGGCCCTTTAGGATTGAGCTATACATTACCCAATTCGTTCTGCGAGGATCCCTATATGTTTCTTTGAGTAGATGATTAACTTTCAATTCAAATAAAATTTGACTGTGATCAGACAAAGAAATTTCATCCGATACGTGCCAATTGACAATTTGATCGGAAAGTGTTGGGCTACATAGTGTAAGATCTAACACTTCTTCCCTTATTGCATTTATGAAAGTGGGAGCGTCTCCCTTGTTACAAATATCAATATTATGTTGTGAGATGAATTCAAATAAAGACTCACCTCTTTTGTTGATTCCGCTGCTGCTCCATATCGTGTGATGGGCGTTTGCATCGCATCCGATGATGAAAGCCTTATTTTGGCTTCTGCAATAGGCAACGAATGCTGCAACTTCTGGAGGCGGTGCATCATCCGTATCACCAGGAAAGTATGCAGATGCCACGTAGAGCACCGTTTTTCCTTTCGTTGTTGGCACCTCTAGCGAAATTGCAGCAATGTTTCTGTGGATGAATTCAGTGAGTGGAGTTATTTTAGCGTTAATATTGACAAGTAGCGCAGCTCTAGGTGTGATCTGCGTATTGTCGTATATCAACTTACTCGATTGTGTAGGCATTCCTAATATCCTACTGTTATGCGTCCATGGCTCTTGTAGAAAAGCTACGTCCAGTTTATTTTTAATGAAGGTTTTGTTGAGTATAGCTGAAGCTGCCTTTGCGCGATGAAGGTTTTGTTGAATAAATTTTATAGTTGTTCTAGCCATTTCTTATTTTTTTCTCCCTTTTTTATTGAGCTGCCTTTGGTTAGTCGGTGATTCGCCGTAGATGGTCATCTTTGTTTGACCTCTTGTCTGAGCAGAAGGTGGGCAGTGTAGAATTTCCGTCATTCTTTGTTCCACTAATTCTTGGAGGACATTCATTCGCTATGTAAGAGCACCTTACAACATCAGCAGTAGCCTTATGGCAGTCTTCAGAACCGCTGTTTTTGTTGCCATTAGCTTCTGTGCAATTTTGATTCGGCTCATGCAGATGAGTGTCCCCAGAATCTTCGTGGATTCCAGAACTTTTATTGGACATTTCTGCGTCGTCCACTACTATATTATCTTCAACAGGCACTTCTGTTGGACCATGATTACGCTCATTATTATCTTGTTTTGCGGAGGACTTTTTCCTAAAGTAAGCAACTCCAAATTTGTAGTCCACAGTGAAATTGCATTCTTCCAGATTTTTCATGGACACAGCATCAACAGTTAGGAGCAGCTCAGTGTGATGCAGTTTGACCGTGTATCTCTTTAGGACTCTCCAAGCATCTACCATGAGTCCCTCGTTTTGGCTTTCTACAAGAGTAAGGATATCTTCATTTGTATCCTCTGCACTTTGTGGAAAAAATCCAACTACGATATCCGGTTTTGGTATTTTTCCTTCTTCTACTGCTATGAGGCAAGCATCTTCCCATGGCTTAATGCTGGGGATTATCGCCTTTAACCAGTCCTCAGTGTCTTGATTTTTGCAGACAAGTATCATGTGTCCAGGCCTAAAAAGCAATTCCCGAACTTAGGCTTGATTTTTTCCTTATTTTGCTCGGCTACTTTCTTCAAAATTTCCTTTTGAATAGTGTTTAATTGTTCCAGGGTCAGTTCTTTGTTTGGAAAACCTTCATGCAGAATTCCAATCCTCTTAGAATTTAGTATTTCGCTGTGAGAGGGTTTGACGCCCTGAGGGGTTGCGATTCTCTTGCATCTCCTGTTCTGGCTCTTTCGAGTCTAGATTGTGCTGAGAACTTTGCATAAGATGCATTTCCTCTTTCTGTCTGAAGAGCAACCCTCTTTGGTGGATTAGTATCGCTCGAGTTGGATTCACTCAGCTCTGCGGTTCTGCGGCGTTTGCTGGGGTCAGATTGAGGCATTCTAAAAGGCTTCTCAGCCAATACACGTGCCTCTTTAGGGGTATGACCCTTAGTAATGAAGTGCTTCATCCTTTTTCTAGCAGCGCCATTTAACCCTTTAGGCTTTTTATCCTTTTGAACGGCTTCTACCATCGTTGTCGCAGGGTGCTTTGAAGTTCCAGGGACAATCGTGGTTACAAGACCCGTTGAGGCGTCCGAGGCCATAGGAAATCCAGGACCCATGGAAGTTCCAGGTACCTTTGAAGTTCCAGGGCCCATTGAAGCTCCAGGGCCTATTGAATTTCTAGGGACCACTGAAGTATGAGGGCCCTTTGGAGTTCTAGGGCCTTTTGAGGTTCCAGGGCCCTTCAACATTCCAGAGCCTTTGGGTGTCCAGGAAAAGATTGGAGTTCCACAGCCTGTCGATGTTCTATCTTTCGGAACTCCAGAGCCTTTTGGTGTTCCAGTGCTTTCAGATGCTCCAGAGCCTTTCGGTGTTCCAAGGCCTTTCAGCATTCCAGAGTTCACCAGTGTTTTAGAGTCCTTCGATGTTCCAGAACCTTTCGAATTGAGCTCTTCCAAATTTTTAACATAATCGATCGTAGGGGGAGCAATGAACTCCTTTTCCTTATTAATGCTGCCATAATTCCCCTTGGAGGATTTAGAAGCAACAGCAGACGCAGATAACAGAGTGACGTTAATACCGTCTTCATAGTCATCATCATCATCGTAGATATCGGCGGAATCTCCATGGCCAGGGGAGTCGAGGATTGAGGAAGAACATGAGTTAACGTCCTCTAGCGAATTGCTTCGCAGCTGATCCTCGACATCGTTTATTTCTCTATTAATATCCATATCAATAGGCACCTATATTCTGTAATCGATGGAAAAGTAAAAAAAAAGACACATTTTTATTTCCCTTTAGTATCGTAGCAGAAAAATTACAGTGCTCATTGTATAATTATTACAGTAAGAGTTTTGTAAAAAAAATGGGATTTATGATAAGCCGAAAAAAAAAGAAATTTTTAATATATAAATTAAATAAAAAAAAAAAGTTAAATTAAAAAAAAAACACAATATTTAATTTATTGAGAAAAAAAAACAATTTGGGAATTAAAGTGATAGTTAACACACTTCCTAAAGAGAAATTATTATTGTTATAATATCTGCATCTACTGCTACCGTCACTTTTTCTTAACCAATAGTGTTTGGTTATTGTATATGGAGCGAGAGTGCAACGCGACTTACTAACACCACTCCTTCGATACATAGGCTTTTAATATTACATCGACCTACAAAGATAGATAGATAGCTTGATGATTCGATTGACAAAAAAATGAATTCTAGCATGAATATCCGTTTTGAAAAGTAATCACAAATAAACCGAAGGATGGCAACACTGAAGATTTATCTCTAATTGTCTGTTTCTAGTGAATACAGTGAATACGTAATCCAAATTGGAATCTGGCAATAAATAATTGCTAGCACAATCACCTATTGTGATTGTTGTTAGACCCATTTTAGAAAACACTTTGTATATATTTACACTATTTTTTAATTTTTGTTCATTTAATATAAAACATGATATGTTTAAAAGTGAATATCTCCATGACGGAGCAAATTGTTTTTTCTCGATAGGTGTTTCTGATGTAAAAAAGTCTGCTGAACACATTGGAGCCATAAAAATTGAAAAAAAAAGTTGGGGCATTTTGAGAAAAACGCAATTCAATATTTCAACCACAAAAATAAAAACTTTTGCAACACTGTAAAAAATATTGTAAATATTTATTTGCTGGAAATTTAATTTCCTTTAAGAAAGGTATCTAAGATTGCTCGTAGCTCTTTCATTCATTGAGATATTCAATAAACCAAATATAAACTTTTCAAAAATCTCAAAAAATGGGGGCAGCTCATGGGCCGAGGGGTTCACCGATTGGTCTAAGCCTTTGGATTTTTCATTAATAGCCTAGAACAAGTATATCAGCCAATTTTGGTTCGAATCGAAGAGGGTCGATGCATTTCTCCGGTCGCCCATATGCAACATTTTTTTTTGTTGGCGTTATTTTGGTTTAATCGTATGTTTAGCGCATTTTTTTTTACAGATCTCCATAATAAATTCAAAAAAGGCTAAAACAATATGTATACTAAGGGAACGTCCATTAATTATGTCACGCAAAAAGTAACTTTTTAAAACTCCACCCACACCACCCCCTCCCTTGTCACGTTTTTTGCATGGACCTTCAAATTATTTTGTATGGATCGTCACGTTTTTCCAAAGGGGATATTCATAAACCACGTAGCCTTTTTTGGGAGAGGGGAGGGGGGGTTTACCAAAGTCTACGCTCCATACAAAAATTCAAAAAATTGTATGGAAAAAAGTTTACGAGGGGGGAAGAGGGTGTCTGAGATTTTCGAAAATTAGTCTACGTGGTTTATGAACAGGCCCAAACCCCCTCCCCTCTTACTGCGTGACATAATTAATGGACCTCCCCTTATAAATAGCGTCGCAATGTTGAAAAAATCGGTATTAAATTTAATTTTGTTTCATTTGATGACAAAATATTTGAAATTGAATCATACGCGTTGTAGATATTTCATTTTAATTCAATGTGCTTTTGTTCATTTATTGAAAAATCAACTTTTACCCATCTTTCGAAAATTGTTCTGCTCTAATTTTTTTTGACGGCATTTTGAAATTTTGTCTAAAATTTCACATTAGAAACATTAGTTGAATTATAACGTCCATCACTTTTGATTTATTGTGTAAATTAGTGTTATCTTTAACCAATATGTGGGGGTTGATCTTTGTTTGGACTAGGACCCAATACTGCATGCCCCAATCTACTCAGCGAGTTGATCAAATAAATAAGCCCACCTTCAACTTAAAAACATGCATGTACCGAACAATTTATTCTAGCATTCCTCCAAATGTAAACCCAATGCTCACATCAATCAGACTAAAATCCCCCTGTGTCATTACTCCAGTGCCGTCAAGGTACGAGCCATTCGCCCAGATCTAGCACCAGAATCATGTTCTATAATCAACCCACCGGTGGAGGGATGCCATATCCAGCTCACGGTCACCGTTCGTGATTTTTGCACGTGACGACGACGTACCAACTCCGGGGCTCCAATCTCCCAGAACTAAATCATCAGATACCTACTTGGTGGCTGATACTGCCGCTCACCTCGTCATTTGTACACCGAGTATGTACATCAACCACTGCTGGCCCTTCTCTCATCACGATACTCCGGGAGACAGAACAGAAAGGGAAAATAATCATCCGGTATGACATGACAGCATAATAACATCTAATTCTCGTGTAGATACATTTTAAACCATTTGCATTTAAATATTTTCGTTTAGGATTTCGACGCTTTCGAGAGCGATGCCGAGGAATCGAACGTGGTGGAATGGGGCAAAAAATCTACAGCAACGAGCGAGAAATAATTTCGTCCATCAGTGCAGCATTATTTTCTTATTTTTACGTACAAAATAATTTAAAAGCTATTATCGCTCTCGGTACCTGGAGTCTCGGGTGGCCCTTCCCAACATTACGTTGCTTGAGTTCGAATCAGACCCGCTTGGCAGACAGCGGATAATCTCAACTCGGCACCACACGGCACAAACATCACGGTCTTCAGCCGAATTACTCTTTTTGCATATCTACAAAAGGACTCTCCTCGGCTGCGGCTTTGACTTCGAGTTGATGCATGCAACAATAACAGCAATGGTTAGCGCTCCTGGCTGCGGGTGGCGACTAGTGGTGGCGATGGCAGGGATGCCCAACACGGTGTTGTTTAGCTCCGGAGAGACTAGTTCCAGAACATCGCATGCAGATTACCGTCCGTCCGTTCGTCAGTCTCCGCTTGGGTTGAGTTGATGGCTTTCGTATGCATACAGAGAGTGTTGGCTGGAAGACTTGCAGTGTAATTGGGCCGAACATCCAATCTGACCGAGCGACCAGACTAAGCCGCCAACTGTGGCTGGCTTTACCGGTCGGTTTGGTGTACGAAACAATAATCGAAAGTAAACACATTCCGCACTTCGGAACAGCAGCTGCCGCCGGAGCAGTGCATTCGCCACCAACAGCTCAAATGAAAGTAAGTTAAACGATTCCTGGTGTTTGGTGGGTGAAGTTGTTTCTTTCGATCACTGCGGTGTCCCTGGCGGGGGTTGCTGGATGTTTTGAAAATGTTTAGCGAATTGGGTGGTAATCGCAGGAACTCGGAAAAATTTCTACCCTTCAGAAATTTCCAAAAACCATAAAAATTACAGTTGCACCCCTCGTTCCTCATTCCGGCACTGTCGAGTTAAAATATGTATCCCACTCCAAATACCAGAAGCAAACCGAATGCACAAAACAGAGAGCAAACTACCCGAACGTGAATTGAAACATTTAAGCAAAATTGAACCTGCGAAACACAACGAGATGATGATGGGTTCTGAGCTGGCTGCGAGTGTGACTGCGTGGAAAACCGATTGTCTGCAGCAAAGAAGAGGGTCCTTACCTTTTGCGCCAACAGCAACCGCAAGGACTTGAACGCTCCCGTCTCCTTGCGCCATCAGTCTCCCCGGCAGACACAAAACTTCTGTGGTTTCGGGTGCATTGTGATCACTGCCACATCACTTGACTGTCTATTTCAAAACAACCACCCGGAGTAATTTTATTTTGTTCGGTCGGGGATAATCGGAGACCAAGCTTCTCGAGGTAGTTACTTGAATACCGTGTGAGTTGTTGGATGTGCAGTAGACCAGATTTGAACGTACTGAGTGTGCAATTTGATTTTACCATGTGCGATTCCGATGTGCAATCTTTCCCACACCCGGTTAACCCAAATGTGGACAGGTGGGGTTTTCGGAAATTAAACGTGAATTGCACAATTTATGGTGCAGAAACTTGGTCAAATTGCCGCCGGCTGATCCATTGGTAAATCAAATGTAGGTGAAATGTTGAGAATTCAAACGAAAGCTGAAGAACAAAGGCGGTGAGGAAAGTCAGTGGAAGAATCATTTGAGTTTTTGTTTTGCGAGAATAATTGTTAGCCGACGGTGTTAATATTTCCAATGGGTGCAGTGAAGATAGGCTCTCGTAGTATGGTGAAGAGATTTTCCATTCGATATATTAGTGACTTATTCCATATGGTAGTTACAAGGGTCCCTGTTAACCTTTCTACGCAAACAAAACAAGTGGAGATGGTGACCACGTGGTGGTATGTTTATAATTAAAAACTAAATATTTCTGATAAAGGCTGCTATAAATCGGGTGTGACAAAAGTAGATTTAGTGCCGTGCGACTACGCCTCCTTCAACAATTCCAGGTTGATGAGCTTACACCGACTTCCATAACTTGTCAATCTGCGAGGGTCTTGCCACTAAGATGTCACCAAAGGCATAAGTGTGCAACCTTCACTCGGATGGCTTCGATACTCTGGACTGCATTTTAGTAGAAAGGGGACAAACGACAGCGCAGTAATCCAAAAGACAGAACCAAAAAGCAGTATAGGTGTCTTCAGACAGTAAACGTCTTTGAATGTTTTTGCGAAGCGGAAGATGAATGCTACTGCGATGAGTTTAGAAACAATATAGGCAATATGGTTTCTCAGGCCAGCAGTCTAGCATTACTCTGATTCCTTTACCTTGTTTTCTTTAAGAATATGAATTGTGGAGATACATCATCTTCAACCAAAGAGATAGTGAAGCATTTAGATACCTTGAGACATTCTGTTGATCCGGCACCTGTCATCTAACATGAATTCCTGCTGAAGAAAGTGGGCATCTTCTGGACGTTTAATGGCATATTAGCACCGTTTTGATCGTCCATGGGATAATTTCAGGCATCTGAAAATGAGATTCATATCGTTATACCAACGAGAAAAGGAGAATGAGCTGGAAGGCTGACTTGCGGAAATACCAGATGTTTCTGAAAGCCAAGACAGGGCATAATCTGAAATCCAGTCAGAGTATAGGCAGAGGCCAGTTCAACAATAGATCGTGAATCCCTGTTTTTCGTGTGGCCACATCAATTGAGTTTTCATCTGCATCTTGTCTTAAATCACCATATCACTATGGATGATGAATGTAGGCAGAAATACTGCAGACAAGCCGGGAATATGGATTTTTGGGTAACCAAGTCCGGTTTTAGTGAATGCTCACGCCCTCCAAGCTATTCAGCAAATTGAATCTTCGGAAGGCTTCAGAAGTCGGGAATCGAATTTTCGGCGCAAGGCAAGAGAACTCCACCACCAGATTTTTGTGCTGTTGAAGAGCGATGACCAGTCTGGCAAATAGACATAGCTACGTGTCGTCGAACAATTGTTTTTATAATGTTGTTGATATTGAACCAGGTGTCTGGCGTGCCCATTGGCGAGCGGGCTGTGATACCACCTGCATTCTGAATTGTGCACTGAAGACTGTCAATGAAGAGCAGAGATTTTGCCAGGCAGCGTCCCAGAAAAGGTAGAAGCGGCATCACCCCGAAAACAACGTCGCTGCCGCCGCCAGATGGCATCTTGGAAACCCTGTACCCATCACTAGACCCAGGGCCGGGACTTGACTTGCAGCAGCTGGAGCTAACCAAATAGAACATCATTGCCAACCGGCGCGGTAGGCGCAACTGAGCAGGAAGGTTCTGAAGCTTCCATACTGCGTTAGCACGTGCATCCCAGACCAGTTGGAAATTCACGGCGAATAAATGTTGATGAAGAGCATGGATGAGATGATAGGTGTGTAGTGGACTGATAGCGGCGCTCCTGGTGGAAGGCATCATCAGGAGAAAGATGGCTGGAATCGGAAGATTCATCAGAAAGGCGCTCTACAAATTAAGGAGTACGCAGGTTCGCAGCTCGTGGTATAACAAGTCAGCATTACTGCCCAAATTATCGAAAGGCTGAATATTTTTGATCGCAGCCTTCCTTATTTGCGGTACGTTTGCCTCAATGGCATTCTTCACACTCAGTTATTTTTGCAGAAATCTGTAAAGTTTTGCCGAATTCTCAATATTTTGACGTTCAGTAATAATCCAATTTTAGTTCCGGTAAAATTTTACCAAGATCCAATGATTTTTTGCAGATATCTGTAAAAAATCTCACCTACATCAATAAAATCGGATTACCGAACGTTCAGCTGTTGAAATTCGGTAAAACTGTACCAATTTCTGTAGAAAAAATCTGAAAGTGTGTATGGAAGCATAAATAACAAGTGATAAAAGATGCTCATAGTACATGCTCTAAACGACATAAAATTTACTGCTTCCTTTAATATATTGAGATCAATTCTGGCCGATGATACACCGGTTGGTACAAAGACGTTTAGAAAGCATACGGACATTTTGGCATGAAGACGTTTGGCCAAATGGACGTTTGGCCAAATGGACGTTTGGCCAAATGGACGTTTGGCCGAATAATCGTTTGTGTATAAAGATGTTTGGCATATATTTTTTTCGTTGAAGTCAGTAAAACTCCAAGAACTGCTCTCTTGTTTGAAAGAAAAAAAAAATCTATGAATGTTTTATACCAGGCAAGCGCTTGAATGTGAGAGGTCGCTTCCGGATACTGAAATGTGCTTCGTCGAAATATGCAGCGCATAATTCGTTGATCATGAGAGCGCCAAAAGGGCTGATCATGTTTGAAGAGGAGAAGACAATCTCACAAAATAGTAATTGACCGGGCAAGCGCCTGATTGGGGAGTTTCTCTCCGGATTCAGGAATATGTATCTTCATAAAAGGCCCTTGTGCTGAGGTATCAAGAAAAAGTCGCAAGGTTACGAAAAGAACTCTGCATATTTCTTCAGGTTTACTGCAGTTAATGGCCCATTTAAGTCTAGCTTTTTAAATAAGTACGTTTTTCCACCTAGAATCAGGAGTCTCCAGATTTTTCAGAAACATGCCTTACTTCTCACGGCTCAATACGCAATTTTTTGACTTTTTGAACACAGAAATCTCGGTTTTTTGGTAGAATCGATATACTTGTGAAACTTGATCAGAATGCTTGTAACTGCAAATGCAAGACACATATTGAAGAGCTCTTATGTGTTAATAAGCCTAGAATATTTCGTCACATCGGAATGCTACCTAATGGCACTGGAAAATATTTGTTTGGTTTCTCATTTCCATCTTTTTTAATCTAATGCGTTTGAAAATATTTTTTTGGATTCTGTATTTCGCTTTTCTTAGCAATACCTATTTTGAAAGACAGATTTTCTCAGCCAAACGTCCATTTAGCTCAAACGTCCATATGTTAAAGATCCATGTGCAAACGTCCATATGCCAAACTGATTTCACCCCATTCACAATGGCACGGCATGATATTACCTAATGCTTGCCTTATTATTGTACCAATCTGGGCTGGATGCTTCGGGCTTTTAATGTTATTCAGGTTTCTCGTTTTCGAATGATTTTTTTTCAGTTTCGGAGGTGGTTATACAAAAAAAGTGACTATATAAGACTTTAAGGTCAATGGCCATTGCCCGGATTTCCAACCCTGCTTGAGAATTTAGAAAATTTAACTTTGAGAGTGAGATGTTTATGAGACCATTCGTCGCCGAGCAAAAGTTTCTCAGTGCGCATGCGAAAACGTCTTTTGAAATTATTATATTTGCTCCAAATCGTGCTGCAGAGATGGCGCGCTACTGATCTATCGTTGCAAAAGGAGCTCCTAAAAGAGTCGCTGTCTTCAGGAAGTTGCCCTATGTTGTAAGAAGTTTGAGTCGACTTGACATTTATCGAGATTGGTTCCGGATTTTTACCACAGAGAGAAAGTCGCCTATCTGTGTCCGGTGTAAACAAGAGCGTTGAAGAGCCGTCTTGAGTGGAAGTTATGTTGAGAATGTACGTCACGAAGTCTGTTTGACTTCTACCAGATTAGATTTAGGTGGGCCCCAAAACATGGCGCTGTAATCTATCTTTGCCAAATGCAGCTCTGCTGAGAGTTGTCGTCTTTGGAAAAAGTTTCTCGGTTTTGTCATGTGTTGTCATTGGCATTATAATGGTAAATCCAGATCCAGCCACTAAGATGGCACTGAAGTCTATCTGTGCTAAATCAAGCTCTAGAGAGGATGTGGCGTACTTGGATAAAGGTGTCAGTTATGTCATGTGTCGTCTCTTTTAGTTCCAGATCTTACCAGACATTGCACTGCAAGTCAATCTTTTCCAAATTAGGCTCTAAAAGAGCTGACGTCTTCAGCAAAGATTTCCTCGGTATGTAATTTGTCGTCTTTTGTCATTTGCCTATATAAATTCCAGATCATGCCGCAGATGGCAGCGCCTCAGTCTATCCTTGAAAAATGAAACTACCCCGTCTTCGGAAAAAAAATTCTAGTACGTCATTTTTCGACTTTTGGCATTGCTATCAGATTAGTTCCTGCACACAGTACACATCTTGAGTTTAGAACAAAGAGCCTCTTCAAAATTTTTCGATTTCGAATGCAAATGAAAAAAAAACTAACTTTCACCACTGGGCTTCATGTTGGGTTGATGTTGGTGAATACAAAGAACCAGTAGGTTTCTGTTCATGGCAGCATGACCTAATATTTACAGAAGTCTGCAGCAATCAGAAATTGCATTTGGGCGTTAAATGGATTTTCCTTTCTGACGAAGATAGGCAAAACATATGTGTTGCCAAATTTCGGAACCCTACTGTATTTGTATTTACCACTGCTGGCATCAGCTTAAGAATTTACGTAACTAGATAACATACATCATAGAATGCTGTGCGTTAAAAACCTTTCGTTTGTTTACTTGTTTTGCATGGTTTGAATTCATCGTTTTCAAAATGTCGTGAATTGAAAAAATACGGATACAGATTTTGGACACAAGGTGACGTAAAAAGGTGTCAATATGAAACGCTTTGGAGTTCATCTCGCGGGTGTAAAATTCATCAAAAACTAAGTTTTGGGAACACTGTTCTTTGGATAGGCTGCCGAGAAAAGACTCCCTACCCTATAATTGGATCAGAAAGTGGTTGCTCTAATTCAGAATAACAAATCACTGTCGGTACGTTATTTGGAGAATAAAGCGGGAACCAGCGTCGAAATGATTCAACGTATTGAGAAACGGAACAACCCTGAAGACCAACAAGAAGCAGAAAAATCGCCTTAAGGTGGGTGCAGAACCAGAAGCGACACACGCAGTAATAAGGCCCAGTAATTTTGTTTGCAGGAGTTGCAGAGACCGAATGTGCATGTAAAGGGTGTGCCACTACAAAATTGCTGACAACGGAAAAAAAAGCTGTAGAAAATTTTGGTGTTTCCTCTTGAGAATTAAGGTAGGGGTAGTTGTGAGTGTTATTTGGAATACCTGGGAATACACAGCAGAGGTTCTATTTTGGTATTGTCTTACCTCGATTTGGTATTCGCGTAACATTGTGGGAACGAGTTTCTGTGGTATTATCCTTGGGTATTTTACCCACTTAATCTGAGCTCCACTCCAATGCCAAGGCCAGTTGTCAAGTTGTTCGGCGCTCCTGCTCGGGTAGTTTACGAAAAAATAAATTTTCAGTGTATATATTGACAAAGCAACACCGCTTAAGCTCCATTTTTCTCCCATAGAGAGCAGAAAAAAATCTTTTGAGGTATCTCATCGAATCCTCTCCAGGCCGCCTCGAATCGTCTTACCATGGAAGGTACCAGGTGGATCTTCACAGATTGCACATGTCCAATATGCAAAATTTGGATAGACGTCTGGTATTGAGCATGTTACCAATTTCTCCACTTCGGCTGTAAAAAGTACAGAAAATTATGTGGACAAAATTTTGAACTGTTTCTATCAAGTGGTTTTTACTACGGCAGGCGTCAGGGGTCGGCATACCAACATGAGGCATTTCCCCTTTTTCACCCGATGCTGACGCTTGCTGCAAATATCGGTGCAAAAAAAAGCCGAGAGTGAATTTTATTAATAATACTGTGCTAACACTGTAAGGCCGTAGTTTTCACAAACCAATTCATACTGAATGCCCATATTTGCAAAGTTCTTCTAACGGGTTACACTAGTTATTTGGGATATTTCACGTAACAAATCCTGTGTGTATTAACAAGATGACTTCCACCTCGGCTGTAGTCCAAACCACTTGATGGAAACAGACTCAAATTTTGTCCACGACTATTTTTTGTGCTTTTGAAGCTATGGAGAAATTTGTAATATGCATACCTAAATTTTTTACAGAAATACGGGTTTTTGAAATTGGTATGTCCAAAAAAGAAATTTTTTAACATATGTTATGATAACTTCAAATCTATAAATTTTTCCTGCATGAAATATTGACCACATAAGGTTTTATACATATTATATGATGTTGGCAAAATTTTTTCAGCTAAAAATTTTGATAATTGACAAAGATTAGCATGAGGTTGAACAACGCGGTTTTGGAGGCAAAATTTTTGCCTCGGTTTTTTTTTTTTGCTACTGAGTGTGCTGGTCTTATAAAGAGTTAGTCTATGGTACCACCATATCCTGGAGCAAGTGAAACAACTATACCATTTTGTGATTGGCATCCAATAGCACTGTTTGTATAAATAGGTTCAAATGAGAAATAGATATTAATTATTGAAAAAATAGAGGCAGTTATAACTAAGATATAACCGCAAGTTTAACATAGAATGCGTTAGTGTTCGTAGAATAAACGTCAATGGTTGCCAAACAGCATAAATTTTCAACTGTAGTATTGTTAGATATGTTGAAACACAGAAATACCTTTCGACATACTGATACACAAACACAAGGTAGCACAGTGACTAACCCCTGGTTTGGCCCATATCACGAATAGTTCAAATTTTCCGTTGATACACTTCTTAACTATGAATTATGTTTCTTAATCAAATATTATTTGGCTTCCAAAAGCTATAACATTGGTTTAAATATTCAGATTTTTGCCAACAACTGAAAATTGAAATGAGCATATCTTTTTCAACTCTCAGCTAGCGGGGAAAAGGCAAGCAATGCTTGCCTAATAGTCTTGTCACAAAATCGAGGCATTTTAACGCTTTTGCATTGAGGGAAAGGGGCAGTCTATCAAACATTAACATTCTAAAAATCGTTCAAAAAGTTAGGGGGGCTTCTGCCTCGCTGGCTACGCCTATGCAACATCACCTATGCGTATCCACGGTATTCTATAGGGTCTCCTCCTAACAACAAAATTAAACATTTGGTCAAAAATTCAAGCTTTCGAACTAGAGGATGCCCCAACGTATAGAACTGTGAGCACCGGGGAGTAGGAATTTCCACGCTCTTAATGGAATTCGCTTAAATCGGGTGCCCTTATGGTCCCTACAATATACCGCTCATATGAATTTATACAGAGTGGATCATTTCCATCGTGATAGATAAAATTTCAATAATAAAGGGCGAACACGAAATTATTGCGACACATTCAACAGGGCATAACTTTTTTACCATTGCGTAAAAATCAACCAAATTTTGCACACTTTCTCATTGATATGTATTGTTTACATGCTGTCAAACTCGAAAGTCGTGTTTTTCGATTCAACGAAAATGGAGGTGAACCAACGCGAGTCGAGAGAACAAATTCTTTCCAAACACCTGGAATTTCCTGACCTGTCGCACCGGCAGTTGGGAAAAATGTTGAACATTCACCATTCAACCGTCTCCAGAGTGTTGAAGCGGTTCCAGGAGCGGTTGACGTTGGACCACGACAAAGGAGCTGGAAGAAAACCGGGACCGGAGAACAAAAAGACGGAGGGAAAGGTGAAGCGGATGATTAAAGCAAATCCCAACGACTCAAGCCGTGATTTGGCTAAAAAGATCGGCATGTCGCAGAGCTACGTCCAGAATGCAAAGAAGAGAGCTGGACTACATACATACAAGGTACAGAACTTCCCAAACCGCGATGAGCGGCAACAATCGACGGCTAAAACTCGGGCACGGAAGCTCTACGAGAAGATGCTGACAAAATATGGCTGCTGTGTGATGGACGACGTAAGGTATATAAAAGCCGATTTTAAGCAAATTCCGGGGTTGGAGTTTTTCACCGGCAAGAGCAAGTTCTATGTGGACGACAAATTTAAGAAGAAGAAAATGTCAAAGTTCGCCTCCAAATATCTCATTTGGCAGGCCATCTGCTCTTGTGGACTGAGGAGTGAGCCTTTCGTGACAAAGGGCACAGTAAATGGCGAGATCTACAAATCTGAGTGCCTCGAGAAGCGCCTTTTGCCGTTCTTGCAGCAGCACG
The DNA here is from genome assembly GCA_034211315.2 of Aedes japonicus. Classification (NCBI taxonomy): domain Eukaryota; kingdom Metazoa; phylum Arthropoda; class Insecta; order Diptera; family Culicidae; genus Aedes; species Aedes japonicus. The sequence continues at coordinate 28,389 of JASCZW010007866.1, forward strand.
ACGAAGCTCCGCTATTTTGGCCATATTTGGCATCATGCCACTATTCTAAAAGTGTCCTGGAGTAGTATGAGGCCAATTCTGTCCATTTTGTTCCAAAGGACATGAATCCGCCAAACTGTCCGGAGCTGCGCCCGGTGGAGCAGTACTGGGCAATGATGAAGCGAGAACTTCGGAAGAGCAAGAAGACAGTCAAAGACGAGAAGGACATGTTAAGAAAATGGAATAAAACTGAGAAACTGGTACTGGATGACACTGTAAAGATTTTGATGGAGGTCATCAAGCGAAAATGCGTTCAATTTTACACTCAAGGCTCCATCGATTAACTTTTCTTCTGATTTTTGAAGTAAATATATGTATAAAACTACCCTAAAATACCCTAACCCTTTAACTGGTTAGCGTTCTCTCCGGACATTTCGGATACACAGTATCCCACAAACACCGATGTTCTGCAAACTTTTCGTCGTAAACCTGTTCCTCCACGGACCAGTACTATTGTCGACATGGCATTGCTGTAGATATCTTTCAATTGAACCACGTTCAACTCTGATCCAATCGCCGTTCCATTCGACCCTCATATTTCCTATTAGCAGGACACTTTCAGATTGTCCTTCTTTTTGATTTCGCGAAACTGATAGGGTTCGGTCTGTGGCTGTTGAATTGGTTATGCCATTTGGTTGCTTCCGCTGCTTCGGCCACCACGATGAAACTCTTACAACGGTCACCACCGGCGGCTGAGACCAGGAACGGCGTCGGCTGAGCACTTTCCACCTTGATTGTTAACTTGATCTCGCTTCGTTGGTCCTCATCCCTATTCGGAATTGTACAGAAATCCGACCGTACAAAGGCTATCAGCCCTACCGTTTTGACTTCCTTGTCAGTTTTCCTAAAAATGTGCTCCTAGCCATATCTTTACTTCGATGCGGAAACACTATCAACACTCGAAAAAAACGCGTAATCGGACATTTTATTAAATTATTATACCCAGGGCTTTTTGAAATGCTTGAAGAGCAGCAGCCGCAGCACCGTTACCACTCTCATTACTAAAATTTTCGAAGTTCTACAGTGAGTTTGCTAACCCTATTTATAACAAACCACCCGGCGGAAATCCTATTATGTATTGCTTAATGTTCATTTCCTGTAATAAGAGCATTTCGTTGGAAGGAGACTCTCTATCGTTTCCATGAGTTTCGTGTAAGTGGTTCTGCTTTCGGATCCACATCCCCGTTTACGGCCCTTCATACAATGGAATAGTGAGGATTACAGGTATTTACAGTTTGATCTTGCCATAAGATGGAACTACGCCATGGCAAGTCCTGCACTGGTGGAGGCTTACTATCATATAACATAAAATCACAGTTTCGTGGACTTCTCCAAATTTCCTGGATTCTTTGAAATTATAGAGGTTCCACAACTTCTCTGAAGTTTCAAGGACTTTTCCGAAATTTTGAGGATTTATCTATAGTTTCGTGGACTTCTCTGAATTTCCTGGATTCTCGGAAATTATTGAGGGTTATCTGAATTTATGAGACTTCCTTGCTGCTATGGAACTTAACTAAAGTTCTAGAGACTTCACTGAAGTTCTCTGGAATTGGAATTTTTCAATTCTCAGGATGTCGTAGAAGATCTTTTAACTTAACTGTAGTTTAATTAAATTTTCGGGACTTTTTTGAAAATCTCGGAACTAAGTTGGCATTATACAGTTTTTAAGGTTAACAAAAACTTCCTAATTTAATTACAACACTTGTCATCCAAACGTTGCGCGGCTAACAATCTACCAAATACATAAAAGCAATCATTTCCAAACAATGTAATACGTCATCAAATATATTTGATAAACGTTGGTCGAACAATCGATTTCCACATTTTTCCAACGATTTTGAGTCAAATATTTTCCAAAAATAATCAAAGTGTGATAGTGTGGACAAACGACTTTGCAAACGGCATTATTTGGCAAAACTCAACGAGGCCTTTTTGTCAAACAGTGTGATATTAGCTTAACACGTTGAACACGTTAGGACCATACGCTTGACATTTCACAAAATTTATATTCGCACTGAAACCAATTTAAGATCAACCTGTATTTCCCCTAATCTATGTTCCATTTGGTGAACTATTACTCATACTGAATGTTTCCAAAATATGACATTATGTTTGGAAACCATTCTGTTGTTGATCAATCGATTTTCGAGGAAATGTCAGTCAAAATTAATTGAATGTCTGTCAGAAATAAGTCTGCTAAAGTAATTGAAAAAAAAATCATCTGTTAAGTTTGACTGAACATTCGGAACATTCACGGGATGTAGACAGACTTTATCTTGGTTTCATAAATGCACGCACAAGTAAACTTGAGTCGTTAGGGTCCAAATCGTCAACGGTGGTCCAAATCGCCTCGAATGCTGATAATTACCTCAAGTTGCTCATGATGCTAGCGAATTGCCTCTTCGTATCATTCCTGAATAACGAATGGTTCTCTTAGTTTTTTTTACAGCCATTGTATTTTCCAGAAAACGCTGACTAGTTCGAAATGAGGAAGCACCCGGAATTGTGAATGTTGAGTATTTTGCGACAATTTGGTGGCAAATTCAGATTCCCAATAGTTTTTCGATTGCTCGAAAATGAAATCTTCAAAGTGAACAAACGGTTTCTTTATGGATTAGTCATGATAAGCAAATAAAAATAGCTCATACAGATACATTTTAGAGCAACCTGTTTCATAAAAATTCATATAATAATAGTCAGGCTTATCTTCTGGGGGGAGAGAATACATTCTACTATGACAGTTTTGCTAAGCTTTCTGGGGGAAACCGATGATACCTTGAAAATAGATTCAAAAATCTTTGAGTTTTCCTGGAATCGAACATCGGAACTGAATTGCTATGAACTTGACAGAAGTTGATTAAGCTTCTCAGAAGGTGAATAAACTTTTTGGAATTTTCAAGATAATCATGAAGTTTGCTAGTTCTCTTTTGAGAGGACAAGTGGAGGAACTTCAGAGAAGCCCATCGAATTTCCGAAAAATTCTCAACGTTTCTGGAAACTTTTTTGCATTTTCAAAAAGTTAGCTGATCACCGATTGAATACTAAAGAAACAACTTTCTCTAAATAACCGGAACTTTGAGTAACAGATTTAGCTCCCCAGAAGTTAATTGAACTTCTAATTGGTACATCTTTCATGATAAAAAGCCGAATATCACAAGTATTTTAATAATTTACCAGTAATTAAAAAATAAAATCTAGGAAGTAGGTTGATTTGCAATTTTTTTAATAAGTTTGTGCTGATGTAGTTGGTGTAGTTGATTTTTTGATTTTCGTTCTTGTTCGGTACAAAAAAATATCGAGTTGTAAGAAGTTTAAGTTCTTCTTAAATCTTAAGTACCCTGAGCTTCCGAGATGTTAACAGAACTATTGGAAAGTTTCTCGAGCTTCTGAGAAGATCCTTGAACTTCAAGGAAGCTTCTTTAAATTATGGAAAAATCTTTGGAATGTTACCTAAACTTTTGCTAATGTATGTATGTATGTATGTATGGTAGCCACCATCCCCTCTAGCCCTTGGCTTGGATGCAGCTCCACTTAACAGCAAGATCAAATTGGGCCACCGATCTGAATTCGCACTATCGCTGTATGAAGGGCCAAAAACGGAGGGGTGGACCCGTAAGCAGAGACACTTACACGAAATCCACGGGAAATTAAGAATCTCCTTCCAACGATATGATCCAACAAATCGAATAACACAATTCGCAATACTCATTAAGCTTTCTACAGGATGGCTTGTTAAGAAGGGCGCGTCACTCTCCCTGAAACTGTTGGAGTAGAACCTGCAGCACCACACTCGAATCGGTAGGATAAGAAATGATACTGTTTGTTCCCTCCTAGACTCAGGCAGTCAATCAAACCATCGTCCAGTTTCAGCTTGAATGATACCCTGGTGCTCCTCCCAACCCAGTATTTATTATATTTATATAAATATAGATGTAATGTAATAATAATATGTTATATATGATTATATAGTAGAGCAAAAATTATATAAGGATATTTAGTTAAATTATGTAATAGTTGGAGTTCACGAGCCTATGATAACCATGTTAAACTAAATTAATTAACCTGCTGAAATAATAATATTAAGGCAGTAATAATAATATGCAGCTTCGTACCACTTTGTATCACTGATGGGTGACTGTATCTCTGGAATGTGAAGGTCATCTTGTTATTCATTGAGGTATAAATATCAATAAAGCATTCAATTGTATATAAAACCATAATATTATATTATTACGTATTTAATCATGACATATAGATATATAACCTTCTGGAATGAAGAGCATTTATTAATTTTGATTATTATTTGATATAATGTAATAAAATAATTATACCGGCCGGATCACCAATCTGAAGCAATTAAAATTTTATTAATTATTTTATTACTTCTTCCATAATATTATATTTATGATATGCAATTAATAATGATGAACAGCTGTGTTCCGCTGAACCGCTCAAATAGTAGTTGATGATCGTGTACTGAAATGTTAAGGTCATATTACGCCATTTAATGGAAAATATAATGAAGGAATTAAAGGTTGAGTGGTCGAGAGAGTCGTCAACATTTCTATTAATGAAAATATGCTAGAGCTTGTAAAAAACATGCATCATATAATAACACATACTAGTATCTACACTAGGCTGATGCAAAACTCGAAATATCTGCTCCCCCAAGCCCAACCGACGACAACCTGGGCCCTGACAGTCCCCAAAAAATTCCAACACATCTGTCTCTAATCCGGCCTTGCACACGCCATTCAAAGTTTGTATGGGAATTAGTATGAAGAATCCCAAACCTACACCTCCAGGTCCCCAACATCCCGACATTATGTCCCCAAACCAAATCCTATATACACTCATATATCGCAAGCTGCAAACTATCAAAATGCCGAAGACACCTGACATGCAAATTCCATACAAAAATAGTTATTCAATAAAACATAAAATACACACTTTAGGTATGATGTTTTATTCTTATTTTTGTTTTCTTATTATTTATATGTTTTTTATATTTTATATTCATATGTTTTATGTATTTGATTTTATTTATATTATTATATATATTTTAGATATTTTATATTTATATATTTTATATGCATTACATATTTTTAATTCTTATTATTATATTTGATGAACAACTACCTTTGTACAAAATTTACATGTCAGGCATCTTCGGCATTTTGACAGTCGGCAACCTACACTATATGAATCCATATCAGATCCGGTTCAAGGACATAACATCAAGATGCTAGGAATCTGGAAATGCAAGTCTGAGACTCCTCACACCAACTCCCATACAAACCCCGAACAGCGTGTGCAAAGCCAAACCAAAACCAAACGTGTCAAAACCCCTTGGGGACTATCAGGACCCAAACCGGCGTCGATCATGCTTAGGGGAGCAAACATTTCGAATTTTGCATCACCCTAATCTACACATCTATATATACATCCATTGCTACTTTCGAGAAGGCCACTCCGACGGTGCTAGATACAGCTGAAAATTGATCCCCATTCTTACTGCTGCTTCTACCAGAAGATGATCATCCTATAACCGCAAGACCTCCTCTCCTAAACTGTATGGTACCTGAGAGAAATTTACCTTTCTGGCGTAATAAATGTAATGAAATATACAGAATTAGGCTATGAATAAACAATGTCCTATAAGATAAAATATATTACATGTGTGCCGACTGCTGTTTTGTTGCAATTGTAGACAAACTTGCGCATCCATTATGAACCAGAAAATTTATGCAATGTATGACCGCCATGAAAAAAAAAAGAATTTTAAATTTTAAATTATTTTGTAATACCTGACGACCTGGAAGACCTGAAAGATATGAGAATGGAAAATTATGATATGATGTACCGGTCGCACCCCCTCACTTCGCTATTGTCGGATTGACAACATTGCCCAGGCTACGCCAACCAGCGTCTCCATGTTTCAGCTGGCAGTCTTTTGTGATCATATGACTCGTGGAGGCGTGAGGTAGGAACTTGTGAGGACCAGAGGTCGGTCGCACCCTCCTGCCAAGTTGTCAACTCACCATTTGAAGCCCTGTTACCTAAACTTTTGCTAATGCTCCAAAAACCTTTAGAAGCTTCTTGAATTTCTGGGACGTTTTCTGAATTATGAATTTGTGGTGTCTTCAATGATGTCTTGCATGCGTGATCCTATCCGTTTCGACTCTTGTTTATCCGCTGCCAAATTAAAAATTAGCATTATCTTATATTGTTCAGATTAAATGCATGCATTTAAAAACTCACTTACAGCCATACGAAAGAGCAAGCATTCCTCTTCATCTGCTAACGAAAAATCTGCGATCTATGAAATAAAGTTTTGTGATCTCTGATGTTGAATAATAGGCAGGATGACAGGTGTTGGTAGTTTTAACACCAAGTTTTGCTGATGCAAATCAGGTATAAAGTTGTTCCAAAAATAGACCACCGCTGAAGATTCAATCATACAAGATGTCTCCGGACATGATGAGATTTTTATTCTCAAAACACAATAAATTTGAACTAATTATTCAACAAAATGGTCATCCCATGGATGGGAAATTTTCTATTAAACAGAACATAAACAATACTACGGAACTGAAGAAAATCCAACATTCAGAAACCTATTCAGTTCCTTCCTTTGTTTCACCTCTACTTTTGCTTGATTGTGTACGGTTGTGCAAATTGGTGTCCTAGTTCTTTTGCGAATATAAATTACTGCTTTCGACTCCAGAAGTAGCACTAGCATCAGCAGTCACTCTGCGCCATGCACCGCGAACTCACCTTTACTGCCATTAAGAATAATCCTGATGGAGCCATAAACACTTTTTAATATCCTTGTGCGAAGTAAAATTTATCATTAGCGTCTGGTTGCAACAATAAATCCCCTTGCATACGGGAAACGAACATAGAAAATTGCATTTCCTTTTTCGGTTTGCAGCGCTAGACCATGGGACTTCGAGGTGGAGGTGTGCGTGTGTGTGTGTATATGGATCGTATGCAATGACGAGACTCCCGGAACGTTACGAAGAAGGATCGTTTGCCAAAGTCGTCAAAAAAGATTTTAATGGCCCAAAGTTGCGGAGTTTCGCTAGAGAAGCAGAAACCAGACCAGCAACGACGTTCGACACTCACACTCGTATATTGCGAGCTTTTACGCCTCACTGCGCCCTGAAAGCATGTACATAAATGCATACACACTTCCTCTAACTTCTTCTATGCTCCTGCCCAGAACCGGATGTCAGAGTACCCGAGCTCATTTCCAGAGCCCGGCAGTCGATTTTATGGCTTTTCCTGCAAAGTTCCCAGCCATAGATATCACGAAATGCGATTTCTGAATTTATTTATTTTTACTTCGTCGTATTATTTTTTTTCCACTGCAAAATAAAGTGTATTCGGTTTTACGAGTGCCATTTTGAAAACAAAATAATATTTTTAATAATGTGCTCCTCGCCTTGATCTCCGTTGAGCATAAAGTTATTATTGAAATTTCCACAGAACGCAAACATGTGTCTGTTTGAATAAGCAGCCCTGTCCACTGCCGGTTGGTTGGCCGGCTGGGAATCGGTTGCTACTCCTCCGCAGAATCAGTCAAAATTCAATCACATTGCCCCCGGTTGACTTCCACCACCACCACCACCATGCAAACAAATCTCCTGATGGTCATTTCGGGAATGATGAAGATCACCAATAAAAAAACAAATCCCAAGCCAGCGAGGATTTCACCAGAAATCATAAATCTCATAAACCCATCAAAAGCATATCAATGATTCAAGCGAAGCCCCTCTGCGGGGAAAAAATCATAATTAAAATGTTGGTTGATCCAAGGCTTTTAATCTGAACGTTGTTTGGTCGTCCAGCCGTTTCTTGGGGCAGTTTTGGCGTGTTTGCCCGGGTGGACCATCGCCGCCAGAGCGGTGCATCGAGGCGCAAGGTTTTCCATTTACGAACAGCTTTTTTTGGTTCTTCGGTTGGTTGGTTGGTTGGTTCGTTTAACGGTTGCATAACGTTTGTTCTTTTTTTTTTCTCTCGATTGCTTTCATACAAAATTTTGACGGAAACAAGCGGTCGGCGAAGATTCGTGCTGCATGTGCAAAAGAAATCAAATACAAATTTATTTTATGGTGACTTTTATGACTCAGTTTTGAAGCGCATTTGCTTTCGGAGGAATGATTTTTTTTAGTTGTAATTTGTTGCTTGACCCTCGGCGCTGGTTAGTTTCATTCTGAACGGGAGGATTGGTCTGAATTGTTTGAAATTATACATTTTATGAGGTGGAGATTATTTGGCCGTTGAATAAATAGTGAAAAGTTTGGTTGTAAATATACTTCAAATTTGACACGACATGGGTTTAGTTTCAAAAGGGAGTTATTTTTTTCGAATAACATGCATGATATCAAATGTTGCAATCTAAGCAGGTTTTATTTTAAAAGACTATAGATGCAAAGTCTAATCCACCATACACACAGCTAGTTCTATGCGTTTCGCAAATTTGATGATCAAACTTCCATCATCTTTCTAGGCCAAGGGTATTTGATGGTGGTTTTTCCATGTTTAACGTAGGACTTCGTTTTTCTTTTCTATGCCGAAAAATGAAAGTGCACGCAAAAGTAAATGGTTTTTGAACGCTAATAACTCTCGTCCGACTAAACAGAATGAATTCATTTACACACCATTAGATCAGAAAAACTTACAAAATTTGTGTATTAACATTTATATTGAGTGCAATCTTGCTCCCATACAATTTGTATTTGAACAGGTCGAAAATGTGGTTTTCCCTTCCCAGGTCCTCAAAAACGGGTAACAATTGATTCAAATTGTCTTCTTCTGTTTATTTCATTAGGGTTTATTCCATGTTAAATTCAGCAATATCCACACCGGTCGGCTATCTGATTGTTTCCTCGCGGTTGCGCGTCAGGCTAGCAAATTATCGCCTGCGTTTGCTCATCTACAATCCAGAAGGAAGCGCTGGGAAGTTTTGCATGTGACATCCGCGTGGGTGGCATCCGTTTCCGAGGCCATACCGCCCCGGGAAACCTTCCAGCGTAAAACGATGCTTAGACCCTATGTGACGAATATGCAAAATGTAGAAATTTTCAAAGTTACTCAAAGTAAAAAAAAAATAATCGAAGTAAAAAGAAATAAAAAGTGTTAATATAGCCAGACCCCCTTCACTCTTTCTAACTTTTAGAGACAGATCACAGCGCCACTCGCGTAGCCAAAATGAGCTAACGTTGAACCACATTGATAGACAAAACAAACACACGCATACGTATGCCCGAACACGTACAGCGAAAATCAAAGTTAATAGCACAACATAGCCATTTCGTTGCGACTTGCAATGAATTTCGATAGCAGCTGCTCTTATAAGATTCCGGTTTTGGTGGTTGAATGATTTCATACAATTATTTACTGATGGGACGATTTAAAACACTTCCACTTTGAACCAAAACAATCAAAACAAACCTCTCAGCATCTCGACTGTCAAAAAAGTGCACGCACACTATGATCCGTGTGAACGTATAATCGAAAATTGCAATAAAATTGCAAGAAGTACGATTGAAAGGTGGAAGCAGTACTTTGACCAACTCCCAAGCGAGCTATTCAAATACGGTGGAGAAGCACTGGTCACTGCGCTGCACTGGGTAATTTGGACCATAAGATTTGGAACGAGGAGTGTTTACCGGAGGATTGAATCGAAGGAATAATTCGTCCAATCTAAAAAAAGGACGACATGCTGAATTGCTGCAATTATCGTGAAATCACGCTACTGAGAGTCGCCTACATATTGCTCTCCCAAATTTTATGTCGCCGCCTGTCACCAATTGCAAAGGAGTTCGTGGGGCAATACAAAGCGGGATTCATGGGTGCCCGCGCTACTACGGACCAGATTTTCGCGATTCGGAAAGTGCTGCAGAAATGTCGCGAATATAACGTATCTACACACCCCAAGTAGCACACTACGATCATAATTAGTTGTAGTAACTTGATTATGAATTAGCAAGTCATATTTATGTTATCTCAACCAAATGGCAACAAGTGTGCTACTAGGAACCATCGTTTCATCGATTTCAAATCAGCTTATGAACCAATTGGTCGAGACCAGCTATGGCACATTATGCACGAATATGGATTTCCGGAAAAACTGACGCGGTTGGTCAATGCAACGATTGAGCGAGTGATGGGTGGCATCCAAGTATCAGGGACACTCTAGAGTATCTTTGAATCTCGGAGAGGGTTACGGCAAGGTGATTGATTGTCGTGTTTGTTGTTTAACATTGCATTGGAGGGTTTGATTCGAAGAGCTGGGATAGACACGAGTGGCACGATCTTCAAAAAGTCTGTCCAACTATTTGGATCCGCCTACGACGTTGATATCGTAGCACGTTACTTTGAGACGAAGGTGGACACGTACATCAGACTTAAGGCCGTAGCTGGTAGGATTGGACTTGTGATTATTGCGTTGAAAACAAATACATGAAGGGAAGAGGCTCACGAGAAGACAATGTTTGCCTCCTGAGATGAAATCGAGGTAGTAGACGAATTCATGTATCTGGGCTCATTGGTGACCACTAATAATGACACCAGCAGAGAAATACAAAGGCTCATTATGGCTGGCAATCGTGCCTACTTTGGACACCGTAGTAAGCTAAGATCGAGCAAAGTTTGCCGAACTACAAAATTGACCATCTACAAGACATAAATTAAACCAGTAGTTCTCTACGGCCACGAAACATGGACATTACTAGTGGAGAATTAACGCGCCCTTGGTGTCATTGAACGGAAGGTGCTGCGTATGATCTACGGTGGAGTGCAGATGGAAAACGGATCATGGAGGAGGCAAATGAACCACGAATTGCATCCGTTGGCTGGGCGAACCCATAGTGCACATGAGCATGTCGTAAGAATGTCGGATGACAGCTCAGTTAAAATGATTCTCGAAGAAGGTGACCTGCGGACCCTCTGCAGACTGCGAGACTGGTGAGGTACAGCCATGGATCGAATACAAATGAGACAACTTCTGTGTATAGCAGAGGCCACACCGGCCTGCCTTAGTCTGATTGGTAAGGTAAGTAACGGCAATGAAACGACTTTTAGTGCTGGTCTAGAAAAACAACTCCATCATTCTGTTAAGTTATACAGATGGTGCTTCGAAAATGATGTAATCTTAACAGTTCCCTGCCCAGATTTGACGAACATTCTGCAAGCGCACGATGAATTTGTCAATATTTTGAACACTTTGATTGTTATTTTTTGTATTCTCTCTTGCGCGGAAGGGTATTGCACGCTAAAAATAAACCCAACAGCGGGAGATAATTTATCATCCGTGTTAGGCAGTATTGGCAGAGGGAAAAATCGCTAGAACTATAAAAAAGCAATAGGTAGTATAAGAGCCCAATCGGTTGCATAACCTCTTGTCAGTCAAGGGGATTCCCCCCCTTGCCTATCCTGCATGGGGTAGTATGACAAAGGGTTATGTGCCTGATCGGATACTACCGTTCAAATGCCCTCCGCTCGTTTTCAAACTTGTACCTTTCAATTGCAAAGCCTGCCGTTGCCCTATACGGAACTATCAATACACTTTCTCTTCATGTCTATTCGTTCTAGCAATAAAATTACTGTCCACTCCTAGCGCTTTGCATGGAGATGAGAAATTATCTGCTTCTGCAAACTTCATCAAAGATTTTGAAACAAACAAACGATGAGGCCATTATCAAGGAAACAATCAACAATGGATGATGATCAACCGGACTACAGCTGTTTGATTTTCGATAGGGTATGTGTCCCTTGACTCAGCCTATTATGCAACCATCGATCACATTTTATGTTATAACTCATATAGTTTTTGAGCTGTAAGCGAGATTCAACTAGTTATACACTTGCAAAGATAAGTTTGATAAGACATTTGGTAGTATGTATCACGAAAAGTTACACAACTCTTTTTATAAAGTCAGAAACATTCGAGGGATGTGGATTTAATGTCGGTTTATAGGCACCAAATTGGGTCTATTTATGGATCCAAGTTCGTCCCATTCGATGGATTTACTACTAAAGGCAGTCTTTGTTCGGTTTTTTTGCCTAATTTTATGAATTAAGGCATTGTAAGCTGTACTCGATTTACTTGATACAACATTTCACAAAACAAACTAAAGTAAAACTGCCTCGAAACACTTAAGCGATGTTCATATTTGATTTATCAGCCATTCAATAATGAAAACATTTTAATTCACTATACAATGATTTTGTTCCTTCGGTTTTTGTTTAGATGAGCCATTTGAATATAAACAACCGCAAAATCACGCATTTCCACGTGAAATTATACCAACAAGAATGTTTTTACTACGTTATTGATACAACAGGCCATAATTAGGAACATCAAAAAAAAATATGTCCCCAACATTGGGTCTACGATTTTCTTGTAAAATCATTGTTATTTTAGCTATGTGAACATTTACTTTGTAACGTGTAACTATTTTCTGCACATCCAGACTGCATTACTTGCTTTATCGATTCAATTAAGCCAAATTTAGATCACTTGAAGATCGTGTAGATCATCGGTTCAGCTTAACCAGTGAAATCAAGATGCCCCAAAAGTTCAAGAAATCGAAAATTAAGCGGAAGTGAACAACTTTTTGTTGATTAATATTGTCTCAATTGCTTCGGATTACATCGGTCATCCTTTTAGCAACATGATTTTGTTGATTATCGCTAAATTAATGACACATTTGGTACATAGGCCGAATGAAGGAGCTAGGCTAACATTACATCCCCTTACCCTATTTCGAAAACGAACCGTTTGATTTTTAACTCAGGAAATACATAAATTGAAACAAATGGTACAGGAACAGCTCGACCCTATCGAAAACAGCTTTGACAACAATTTACTACCTGTCAATGATGAGCCTCAGTCAATCGAAATGGCAAAATTGGCCACCTGATGAAAGTTCACTAAGCTGCCACGACGATATCAACGATATTTCTGTTTCAATGTTCACAAACAATGCATTTCAAGATGACCCCAATAATAACAGCAACAAGTTTAATCATCTCTATCTTATGATAGTAAAACTAAGCATCTTGTAGCACATGCTCGTGATGCTGTAAATGACGTTCAAAACTGCTCAATGTTCTAATTATGAAACAGCAGCTTAACATAATTGAACCCGTGGTTTTCATTCCCGCAGTACCTTCTATCTCATTTCAAACACCAGCTGATATTCTGAAGACAACAGCAACTTCAACTCAGATAAAAAAAACTCGACGAAGAAAGTGTCCTATAGACTGTTCCGGAAATTATAAATACTCTCTTTTTCTCAAATACTGTGATTTTTTATTATTTTATTCTGAAACATAGCAATGCTTTCATGCCATCTTAATTTCAATTTAGACGTAGGCGAGATCTCTAACTTTTCCCCTAACACTACTTATAAGCTTCTGCACAGTGCTTTCTCCTTCCATTTTCACCACTTTCGGCCATTCTTTCTTAAATTTATCAACAGTATCCGCTGGTTTCATGTGTTTTCTCAGCTTTGCCTTCTTCAAAGCCCAAAAAGATTCGATAGGGCAAATCTCTGGGCAGTTTGGCTGGATTCATCTCCTTTGGTACAAATACGACATTGTTTTTTGTACCACTCTTGTGCATATTTAGAGTAATGGCAGTAAGCAAGATCAGGGCAGAAGATTGAAGGCTTATTTTTTTGCAGACACTACTTTACGAAGATTTGACCATTCATTGTATCTGTCGCAATGAATGGACGAGATATTTTTCCACATCCGCAGATGGCCTGCCACACGTCGTAACCGTCTTGCCGAATTCGGTGTAAATGGCTTTCACTGATCCCGGAACAGCCTTTCCCTTCGGCGAGGTATAAAGCTGTGGTCTCGGTTGTGTTTTATAATCGAGTTTTATGTAGGTTTCATTGTCCAAGATAACACAGCAGATTGTCGTACAGCTTTCGAGCACTAGGTTTCAGCCTGTTTGGTTATTTGTTTTGGTTGCTTCTGCTTCCGACAAGTCTGCAGGCCCGCATAACATTAGTTGCCGAAGTACTAAGTTTTTTCGTCACATCTCGGACTGATGCTGAACGATGACGCTTAAAACAGTCCCTTACATTTCTATCGATTGTAGGGTCAGCGGGACCGGTTTTTCTACCCCGTCTCGGGGAAATCTACGAAAGAGCATTGTTATTGATACTTCCAAAATGCGGTATGATTTGCTCCAACGGTCACACCTTCTTCCTTAGCCAGTTTTCTGATTGAAAGACCAGTGAAGGTGCACCGATTATCCGAACAATCCGGTTTCTTTGTTCGGAAGAAAGACCACGCATTTTTTAATTTCCGTGCGAAAAATTGACAAAAAAAATGACAACATCAATTTAATTTGGATGTAAACAATAGGACACAGCCAAAAGTAGGTTTCAATACTGCACAAATTTTGAACTTACGGTTTATCGTTAGTATATTCATAATTATCGGAACAGTCTATTAGGTGTCATGTCAGATTTGCAGATTATTACCGAGATTGAAAATCAAGACTTGGAGGATCAGAAAATAATCCAAGAACATAAAATGAATGAAGAGGCCAAGCAAGAACGCAACATAAGGTTGAACAAAATGAAAGCAAAATTGCTTGCAGAAGCGAAAAATCTGAAAGCGAAAGAAATCAACACGAAGAATATTGCCTCGGCAAAGAAAAGTAAGCAGCTCATTCCCCCGGATTCTGAGCCTCAAAAGAAGTGTCGAAATACTTAAAGTGTGCAGTCAGTAATCATATTTTATTTTATTTGTTTATTTTTCTAACCTTAAATTGATTTTTCAGATCATTTGATGTGCAACAAATCATCATTGATTTCTTAACTTTTCATTCTTATTCAACATATCTATCTTTTTCTTATTGTGGTATCTTGTATGAAATGCTAGAACCAATGCTTCTTATAAGTTTCGATCCAAACAATATATTCAGTCAAATTCATAGAAACAAAAAAAACTGCTATATTAACACAATACTTTTTTTTATTCTCATCACTGTAAATGCCTTCACCCTATACTGAACGACGAATGGATAAAAAAAATTAACTAAAATCCATGAAAAATACACGTTTTTTATGACAATTCAAACATTTTTATTAAAAACTTTCCATCGGGGTACATCTTTGTAATCCCATCACTGTCAATGCCAAAAACCTGCACCAAGTATGAGTGGGTCCTGAAAATAACAGTACAATAAAAAATAATAAAATAAAAATTATAATTAAGACTTCAAACAGATTAGCTTACCAAAATCGACATCTGGGGTGGGCATCTTATTATTTCCATCACGTTAAATCCAATAATACCCAATAATATAGGTCGATGTTTTCACAGGCAGCCAAAGACAGTGGGATTATGTGCATTATATAACGCAAAAATTCAATGTTTCTTTTTATCTGTGTACAGGCCTCACATTTACAGTGATGAAAATAAAAAGATGCCCACGGTAAACTAAAAATATTAAACTTAAGGTAAAACGTATCATACTTTAGGTTTAATCATTTTAGTTTACCGTGGGCATCTTTTTATTTTCATCACTGTAAATGCCAGAGGCCTGTACACAGATAAAAGAAACATTGAATTTTTTGCGTTATATAATGCACATAAAGGGAATGCTAGATTTGCCAGAATATAATGGGATATTTCATGTAAATTTAAACCAGATAACGCCTGAATCCAGCCTGTTGCATGAAAGATTGCCAATATTGTTGTATGGCACATGAAAAGTTGCAAACAATTTCGTTGTTTACGCCTCCTTCAGCTTGGATTTAAACGAACGCTTGTTAAAATTAATTATTTTTTTCTGTGTAGGAACTGAAAGTGTGTAAATATAAAAATAGTAACTTAAAAACATTGAACGAAAAATTCTCATAGAACACTTCCTTTTTAGGAACTTAAACATCATCATTTATCGGAATATCCATCAGAGCTGGGCATGTTTATATTTCCATTACTATAAATGCCAAAAGCTTGTAGTAAACTTTTTATGAATGGGTCAAAATAATAACAGTTGAAAAATGTTGCATTCCACTTGAGAATTAAAACATCTTCGTTCAAAAACCCTCGCTTACAAAAGCAGCAAACCATCACAAAAGTGGACAATATCCTACTTATTTTTTGCTACACTGAGCGGATACATCAAGAAGGATTCCTAGGAATATCGTTTATAAATTTGCCAGAAGGTATCGTTGAAAATTTCATACGATTATCTAATGGAAAGAAGTTCGTTCATAGGACGATCGTATGAAAATTTTCCTCACAGAAAAAAAAAAAGTTAGAATCGGAATACGAACCATGAACCTCGGGATCCAGAGACGAGCCACAATCCCACGAGACTTGAAACGCTTGATAAGTGATGTCAATTGAAAGTTTATAAGAGGCATGTTTTTCTCGACCAATGCTATAATAATCATTTCATACGATTTCGTATGGAATGAGTCTTGGAACTTTGCTTTGTGGTTCATAGTTCCAATCGTATGGAAATTGTACGGATAATTTCCAGTAGACATCAGAGATGAGAATATTAGGGAAACCCGAATTTATCGACTGGCGACAATCGGTTTTACTCACGTTTTGTACGTTATACCTAATAATGGAAGTAGTGCACTGTATGGCGCATCTGATTCCGTTCCGACACCGCGCCTATCGATAAATTCGGTTTTCATCTGAAATGATAATATCATATATCAGATAGGCCGACAATCAATCTTCAAGGCACAATAATTGTTGAACAACGGACAACTCGTATCGAAAATTTCGTTTTACTAAGTCTGGTCGTTGGAAGCTTCTACACCGGTGCTCACATCGAAGTAGGAACCAGAAGTCACGATATTTGTTCAAGTTATAGGATTGCTTAGGTTGATACTTAGGACTCGGCAAATTGCTTGTGACAATTACGAACTGTACCGAATACAACCCAAAGCTACGCCCATTTCAGGGTTAATAATTATACAGCCCTAATTGCAGTTGAATCTGTTATTCGTGTAAACAGAGAACCCCACTGCAGTTGGAAAACAATAAACTAATAACCCGTCTATCAACTAATGACTATTATCCTGTGAGTCGTATTTAATTGTCGCAGTGCCTACAATTTTACGATCACGATGACCATAGTGTTTCGATTGTCCGCCATTGCTTACTTGTATAAATGCATCTTTTCGTTTCGCCCCTGTAACTTAACAGGTCCCTACGACGCCATCTAGGTTATCACGCAGTCACATCACGCCCCACAACGACAATAACGACGACGACGACGACGACAGTTGGTGGCAGTAATAATCATATATTATTTTCATGGCGCGTTTGCCGGGTTTGGTTGGAGTAATTGAGTAATTAGCTCACGCCATGGAGGACACACAATAATTGCCGGCGGTTATATCTACTATCTGTGACACCGGAGGTAGGCGTACGTTTTTATTCTGAGGCGGAGTTCCAGACCTACTCGGTCTGTAGCCAATTGGCTATTGGCTGAAAATGGCCTGCGGTTATGCTCATTGAATGTTTCCTCTTCGTCGATTATTTGTCCCCGACACAATTGAAGATATACCTTGATTGTCCGCCCGCCTGGAATGGCGTGATGACGGCCAGAATGGCTGCTCGTGTCGTGTCAACCGAATGTGGATGTATTATAATTGAAGTTGGACTGCGGAAGTGTCTGATCGTTGTAATTAGAATCTACCTGTTTGTTTGATTTTTAGTTTTCATACTTTAGGGTGCTTGCAAGAAGAAATTGAGCACTCAGCTTTGTAGAATTTTACAGGTCGCAGACGAAATAGGCCTATCTGTCATCAGATAAGCTTTCTGTAGTGGAATTTAACAGGATTCGCTCGCGCTTACTAATGATGGTTTAAAAATGTGTTTAAGTCTTTTATCTTTTACTAGCAGACCCGGCTTACACCGATTTTGTTACTCAAATAACTCCGAGCATTCATGATTTAATTTTTTTTTTAAGTAACTTTGAGCCATGCTTGGCTTGTTTGTCATCTCAATTGTTTTATCGTTCATTCGCGATCGATGACAGATTTACTCGAGACACTCGAATTTTAGATATTGATTGTTTGAAACACTTTCGACAAATTGTATTCGTTTGAACTCGAAAGGTAAATCGTTTGAAATAAGTGGAATTCTTGGAATGAACACTTCCTCGCCCTTGAATTTGCCTTTGGGTATCATTGCTTGAATGGCATTATTCTTAAGTTGATATATGACCCATCTTGTTCCATTACGAAATTTCGGTTGATGAGGATTTTGGGGCATGATGATAACAGATCCAATCTTCAGTCGTATATTATACGGTGGTAATCCTGGTTAATCCAATGAATTCAGGAATTCTGTTGGATAATTAATTGCTTCGTCCAGATTAGTCACCCGTTCAATTGAGTTGAATGAACGTAATCATCCAGAAATTGCATCTTAAATTACGAAATTCAAATTCGACAGCCTTAATTTTTGCCTCCAAAATGGCACGTGCACTCAACCAATTATGGTTCTCATAATTCTGGACGATGTTTGGGAAAACACCTGTGATGAGTTCCTCTTTCGTCATTGTGAAATGGCACAAATTCGACGAGAACGAAATCAATCCGATAGAAACGTTAACTGGTACTTCTTCATTGCCAATCGCCGAGAAAATCTCGGCATACGGCAGTCGTTAACTGTAGCTTCTGTACATATCGCCACAAATAAGAAAGCTGAAGGCAAGAGATGACAGGTAGTGTTAGTCGAAAATCACAGTCGACACAGTGTTAGTCGAAAATGTGCAGAGATATTTCCGTCCATTCCGGGTTGCAACTGAATGTGATGAATAAGTCGGGACGCCCATAATTCCTCACGTAGGTCATGTCGCCTTGGGCATATTCATTAATGTACCGTGAACTCCCGACATATGTGCATGGAAGAATTGTCAAGCGACCAACGTTGTTGACATTTGCCTCCGAACTAATTGCATCTCTCAAATGTATGTACTCCTTGGGCCGCAGCTTTACTTGGTTAATTCTGATGAAGTTTAGGCTCTCAGTTTCGATTTCAACATATCAACCACATACTGTTGGAAAAATCGACGATATCGTAGCAAATGATCAACACCCTGCTTAATCATCTAACGGTGACCGTAGAAGTTCATTGAGCTGACCTTTTCGTTTGTTTCTCAACCTGAAGCGCACTACAGAAACTTTGTACTGAAACTTGAAAAACGTTTGGATTGCACAAAAACTAACCTGTTGATGGATTGATCTTCCAGATTTGAAGGTGATATCCATTTTCTCCATGGCAGAACATGAGTGGATTTTGTAATGCATCGTATGAGCAATAGGTCTCTAATACACGTTGCAGTTGGCCATCTTAATAATAACCGAACCAAAGCATTGCATTGCAATTCACAGCTCACTTAATCTCACAATGCTGATGATTTCGGTATCAGATTTGCCAAGGAAATGAATTTGAAGAAATTTTTGCTCTTCATTCACAGGCGGCAACAACGATTTGGTTCGATAGTGAATTTGCCCTTGAATCTGTATAGTGGTGGCAAGTTCAAAATGGGTTAGCACCGTTGGTCCACAGAAATCTAGGCAATACTAAGATGAAATTACCTTGAATGTCGGAATAAATCCACGTTCCTCAACAATATTCGCACCGCATGACGTCATCTGAAAGCAGCCGATTTCCAGGTACCATTTTTGCATTAGTATGAGTGTGTGGCATTAATCATACTGGTGGGGATCAGTATCGCAACGCTTAACGGTGTTTCTCTCCGAGGTATCTACGTTAGAGACGACGAGAAAAACTTGAGTGATCGCAGACATTGCGAATCAAAACAAACCCAAAAAAAGGAGAGAGTTCCTCTCCCATGTGCGCATCAAAACAGAGTGCACACAATATATCGCTAGAATAACTATCACAAGCCATCAGTGGTACATGAGCGCTTTCCATACGTCATCTATTGCCTGTTGAGGTGGCGGACTTGACCGTGCCACAACCTACCCCGCAGTGGGATGTTAGGCAAAGGATGACGTCCATGGTTCGAGTACCACTGGACACATGCCCTTTTCGCTCAACTTTTCAAACATCTGTTCAATTTCTTACCTGCCGCACACTAACGGAACTTTCAACATTTTCTCTTCATATCTATCATTCTAGCAAAAACATTAATCTGCACTCTTGGTGCCTCATGGTGATGAACGAACATCTCCTTCTAAAGACTGTATTCGATGAAATTTGGACATACAAAATAGGCCACCAACATTTTTTCTTCAGCCCGATTCTTTTCAAACTTTCTGGAAATAAAGTACTACTAAATGGTTAAGTTTTGACATCACTGGTTTATTGAACCTCTTCTCCCAACCCAAATGCCCGCACCTTTGCCTTGACCCCTTTCATCAAATTTTGGGCAATGATAGGACCGACTTGCTTACTTACTTTTATCCACACTTTCTTTAGTTCAAGTTCATTTTCTATCAGTTTTGGAGTTTTAACGAGCTTTTCCATTCATGATTGCCCAAAAATTTTCAATTGGGTGAATTTCCGGAGTGTTTGGAGGGTTGACGTCTTTTGGTACAAAAACTACATTATTATCTTTGTACCAGTCTAAGACGGGCCGGGCATAGTGGCAAGATGCCCAATCCAGCCAAAACAGTGTCAGGCCATCGTGAGATCTCAAGAAGGGCAGAAGTCGTTTTTGGAGGCATCATTCGTCCTTGTAGATTTGTCTGTTGACGGTCCCAAAGATGATGAAGGGCTGACTCATTTTGCCACATCCGCAGATCGCTTGCCAGACAAGGAATTTTTTGGCAAATTTCGACAGTTTCTTCTTCCGTACACTCTCCGGAACGGCCAACTTAGAGGTGGCGACGTAGTGTTCCTGTCTTGGCATTTGTTTGGTGTCGGCTTTAATGTAGGTCTCATCGTCCATCACAATGCAGAACGGTTTTGTGAGCCACGCCCTGTACAGTTTTCTTGCACGAGTTTTGGCCACCGAGTTCTGTTTATCGCTCCAGTTCGGTGCCGTCTGGACCTTGTACATAGGTAATCCAGAACGTTTCATTGTTTTCTGCACAAAACAAACTGAAACTTTCGCCTTTTTCGCAACATCCCTGATTGAAATGTTGGGATAACGCTTAAATTGGTTCAAAACCATCCTGGCCTTCTCCGGATTTGATGTGCCACATTTTTTGCCACTACCATTTTTCCGCTTGGTGGTCTTACGGTCCTTGAACGTTTTGATCACATGAGATACGGTTGAATGTGCGATTCCGAGCTGCTTTCCGATCCATCGATGAGAAGCGTTTGGGTTTTCGATGTGAGTACCCAAAATTTGTTGGCGCACTATTTCTTCCTTCGAAGCCATCACTGAAATCACTTGACCGATTTTCACGAAACTCATTACACAATTGACACATCACAATGAAATACATTCAGTTAAAATTTCAATAAATTTTACCCACACGCTAAAAAGTTACGAACAATTGCGTGTGTCCAAATTTCATCGAATACAGTCTTTAACTTCTAAACGTATAAAAAGGATATGATAATTGATTTGATTTCACTCCAACATTGATTTCACTCCAACATACAAGGCCTACTAGATTGCCTAAAGTAATACGAACGCTATTGAACAAATTTTGTTCTGTTGCGGAAGTATGCACTCTTAAAGATTATGAATTTTACCCGTGACGTAATCCTTATATCGCGTAAATACTTAAAGACTTAATGCTAAATAGGACTCAATTTCATGTCAATTTCGTAGCAGGAGAAAATAAGACATGGATAACAAAGCTATAAATATGTTGATTTGAATAACTGAAAATGATATTAATGACCGCGACACAAGACGTAAAATTCCTGAGAAAAATATCAAAAAACCATATGCAAAATGTCTTCAGAGCTATTTTGGGATACTTGTGAATAACCAAAAGGTACTCGTTTGGTATTGTTTTACCTAAAATTGGCATTGGCATGATATTGTGGGTACATTTTTCTGGTGTTATCAGTAGGTATATTAGGTATTCCTAATTAAATGCCACAACGCAACAAAACCATTTGTGATCTAATTTATGTTAAACAATTATAGAACAACTGAATTAGTGCTACAATTCTTAGTTACAATTTTTCACAATATTTGGTCATGAGAAAAAATTTGACTGAAACATAATTCGTAAACGGGAAATAATTTGTTCTTTCAAATGAGAAAAACAGGTCATGATTTCATGCATATGTTGTGTTTTTTTGTTATGAATATACACCATGAACAATATTCTTGTTATCATGAACTATTTTTCCACCGCAATGAAATCATGATTTGATCGGGTTAAAACCATGAGCTGAATTCCTGATACTAAAAACTTCATTCATGAATCTGACGAATCTACTTTATCGACTCTAAATGTAAACAAAAAAAATCCAACGTCGGGATTTGAACCAAGTGTGGATGTGAAGAGCGGTGATAGGACATGGTGGATGTACACACTACACTATTGTAATTGTCAATTAGAACCTTGATTTATGAAGATGATTACACAACTTAAGATTAGAGGCAAAACAATTCTTCCAAAGTTCATGATTCGCATCGGTCATTTTATTCTTGAAAGCATGGATAAGAAACATGAATTTATAAAATAAGATAAGAGTTAGTTTCATGATTCTTTGTTCATAAAAACAGAAACGGATATGTCTCCGTGTGTAATTCATGTTTTACTTTGTTTAGAACGAGACCTTCTCACTTGCATTTCAATTCAGTCTTTACCTGACCTGTTGATTTCCATTTTGGCCGCTGCATTGCCATCCGAATCTGATGTGGCTGAACTAGACCGTTGACCTTCATTCACCGTATCCTTTTGCTGCTTTTTTGAGCGTTTTGAAGATTTGACTTCTTCAAATTCCATTAAACCGTCATCTTGGTTCTTGTCTGGTTTTGGAGAGATTTAATCGCTAGCGTCTTCCGTTGATTGCTGAAGAAGAGTCTGGACAGTCACTGTTTTACTTGGCCCATTTGCTGCACTAGAGACTACGCCTACATCTATGACGGATTGTTGAGCTCCAATCTGAGTTTCAACTTGATTACCACCTGATGTTTCTTTTGTCATCCACCTCTGTAGTTACCTCGTGCTGTAGCGAACGTAACTTTTGTTTGCTGGTGATCCTCATACACAAACGAGTCTGAGTGTGAACATTTCAACAGTTCAGTCATCATCAGTTCCTCTGTACGAAACATAACATACACTGCATATTCTTTTGGTTCCCTGAACAGTGCACTTAACATGTCACATATCCAGTTCCGCGTCCGGACGAAACCGAAAATCTTCCGGTCCGTTGGTATCTTTGTTTTTGGTCCGAAAATGACCTTAAGACAACTTGCATGAATCTTTTATGTTTCCATTTTCTAATGTTTCTTTTTAGATACAACTTACAATAGCGACACAAGCTATTATTACGGGACAATTGCTCATTTTTTCAAATTCAATATCACTCGAAAACTACGAAACACTTGCTGTAATACGCCTGTACTGAAACACTTCCAAATACGAACTGACTTCGTAGAGTTGATAACGTAAGTAACCTGGGTGCTTTTTTGGATGCGCAACTAGATTGCCGTCTCCACTATCAAGTCATAATTTCCAAAACTAGTCGTCAGCTTCATTTTCAAAATACCGCGGGATTTCATCGACCCTTGCTGCTTAAAAGCGCCCTGTTGTTCACTAGTTCACCCTATACTAGAGAGCGCATCTGTAGTCTGTTTTCCGCCTTGAAAGGGTACAGACAACGAAAATGTTTGCAATCTTTCATATAACAAACCTGATTCCGGCAATGTTCTGCTTTAATTTACATAAAATACCGCACGAGTATAAGTGAAATCTAGCGTATTCCCGAATCTCTCGAACTGTATGCGTTAAAGAACCTGTCGATATATGGAGCGATATTTACAAATTCTGTAACTCATGTTTACCATGATAAGAAGTGTTGCCTGGACGAGTGTTCTCATGGATTGCGAAAGTTCTACAAGTTTCTCTACGCTTTCCGTAAATATTTCGTGCTATCAACTGAAATGTCGCGCGATGCACTATGCTGATAACGTGAACACCAGGATAGGAATGGCCCATTCCTCGCCCATGTCACAAATCAGAATTTCAAGAGTAGCTAAGGGATCAATTAGACTAAACAATCCGTGAATGTCATGTCAGATCGAACTTTTCATTCAACGAGGTGTAACTTTCAACTGTAGCTATAAACCACTCACGAGAAATGAAATCTCAAACGGATCGATTACCTGTTTGAAGGAAAAATAAATGTGCAATACTCGTCCCGCTTCAAATCCCCCTGGCAACATAACTTTTACCGATACTCGTTAAGCTAATTCTCAAGAAAACGATAAAACTCAATCATCGTACAGCGTCGGAACCAACTCCGTTCATCGTCGCCATTAATAATTGATTGCCCTGCTGTATAAATGTACCTACAAACCTAAACTAACTTCTGTTGCGCTGTTGTGACACGGATTACGAAAAGTGAAAAAATAATACCGAACTGATTGCTGAATTCCTCGACGGTCGTGCTAATTAGGAGCCAAAGACACACGCACCGCATGCAAACCTCTGCTGGGCCCATCTGGTTGCTTCAGGACATGAAAACTGTCCGACAAATTGGACAGCACCAGCAACCGGCCAGTTCCCCTCCAAGTGCTCCCAACCAAGCGTTCGATAGCGATACCTACCTACCTACATACCTATGTGGCCAATCTGCCCTCTGCACGCTATATAAATTATAATTTGTGACTAATTCGTTTAAATTAGATGATGAATAAGTAATATTCATAATTTGAGCAGTGCAAAACATTTATGCACTCGTTGCTGCTGCTGCTGCCGATGCTGCCTCCCTATTTCTGTTTCGCTGCAGGGCCAATATCGGTGACTTTTGCAAAGTGCAAAATACACAACAAACCGACAACGACGACGACGACGACGTCGACTTTGAATAAATACTTCTAGCCGACGCGCATGATTTTATGTCTACAAGAAAAGGCGACTGACATCTGATACAAGTGTGCATATTGCATTTGAGAGGAAAATTGATATTTTGAACTTAAGCGGGCCCGGCTCGGTTTCGGTGGCAACTGATTGATGTTATCAAGTGTAAGTTGAAATTATGGTTGGCCCGGTCGTAAGGCATTATATGGACTTTGATTATTATGGAATAAGGATATTATGTTTAATTGTCTATAATTATTTTCTTTTTCGTGGCTTGCAAATATTTGTTGATAATTTCGAAGTCATTCTCCAAGAATAAATTTAAGTGGCTTCGATAATTGATCCAAATAGCTATTTATCAGGCAACGATGGATGGTGTATGGACTCGTTTGAGACACGAAAAGTATCTCGACAAGACGTCAGGTCTTTCTGACTTCTGTTGAACATTACGCTAGAAGGTAATATGAAACGTGCGGTCTTTGACGTGCAACGTACGACTTTTCATAAATCCAGCCAATTCCCCAAGCTGAAACTTTAAGCAGAGAATGTTGAAGAATACCGTAATACCGTAATGACGCGGTTTCGTATAACGTGGTTTTCACTTTGTTTTCAATGTTTTCTGTTAGCATGGATTCACCTTACCTTGCCCTGCCAATCAATTCAAGGCCGGCGTGGCTCTGCGCAATACACAGAAGTTGTCTCCATTCTATTCGGTCCGCAGCTGTCACTAGCCAGCCTCCCATCTGCGGAGGGTCCGCAGGTCGCCTTCTACTTAGTCGATCCGCACTCCGTTTGCGCATACCTCTTCTTCTTGTACCTGTCGGTTCGTTTTCGAGAACCATTTTCACAGGGCTGCGTCAAACATTCTTACGACATACCCAGCCCATCGTAGTCGACCGATTTTTTGCAATGTACGATGGGAGGTTCTCCTTACAACTGGGCAATGTTGGTTCATTCGCCTCCCTCCACATTCGGTCTTCCACCATCTGCACTCCACCGTAGATGGTACGCAGAACAACTTCCGTTCAAAGACAACAAGACCGCGTTGGTCCTCCACAAGCAATGTCCATGTTTCGTGGCGGTAGAGAACTGCCGGTCTAATTAATGTCTTGTAGATGGTCAACTTTGTTCGATCGTAGGCGAATTTGTTCGATCTTAGCGTCCTTGAAGTCAAAGAGGCACGATTGCCAGCCATAATGCGCCTTTTATTTATCTGCTGGTATTGTAATCGGCGGTCACCAGTGAGCCCAAACACGAATTCGTCTACTACCTCGAATACAGCGCCGTCGATATGAAACTGTGGTAGAAGGCTAACATTGTCTTCTCGTGAGCCTCTCCTTCATGTATTTTACTGACACGAAACCTGGCACGATTCATCGAAAGTAAAAACCCCTTTACGGAAACCCCTGAGAATCGACCTGATTGGTTCCAACATTTAATATCCTATCATATATTCCATAGATATAATATCATGAGCATTAATACAAAGGGAGTATTCGATAAAAATGGCACACACATATATACTCATCAAAATTAAACTGATTATCGGATTTTCTTGATAATTTCAGGGAATGAAGAACTACTAATGAGTTTTGATTTACAACATTTGTTTTATTCAATTTCGTCTCCCATCCCGAATGCCCGCACCTTCCTTTTCACTCCACCCATCAAATTTTGTACAACCGATTTTCCCAGTGTTTTTGTTGTTTTTACCCAAATTTTCTTCAATTCTAGCTCTGTTTTTATAGTTTTGGGATGTTTGCGAAGTTCCGTTTTCATAATTGCCCAGAATTTTTCAATTGGACGAAGTTTCGGTGAATTTGGTGGGTTCATATCCTTTGGCACAAAATTGACTCCGTTGGCTCGGTACCACTCCAATACGTTTCGAGCGTAGTGGCAGGATGCTAGATCAGGCCAAAACAGAGTTGATCCTTTGTGCTTCTTAATGAATGGCAAGAGACGCTTCTTAAGGCACTCTTCCGTGTAAATCGCACCGTTTATTGTTCGGAAGTGATGAAGGGAGCACTTATTTCACCACATCCGCAAATCGCCTGCCAGATTAGAAACTTCTTTGCAAATTTCGATAGTTTCTTCTTTCGAACATCCTCCGGAACATCGAACTTCGACTTGGCAACGAAATATTCTTGCCCAGGAAGTTGACGGAAGTCGGCCTTGACGTATGTTTCGTCATCCATCACGATGCAACCGGATTTGGTGAGCAGCTTCGTGTAAAGTTTCCGGGCGCGGGTTTTCGCAGTGATGTTTTGTTTTTCATTCCGGTTTGGGGCTTTTCGCACTTTGTAAACATGTAACCCAGCACGCTTCATGGTTTTCTGCACAAAACCGACTGACACCTTAGACTTTTTAGCAACATCTCGAATTGACATGTTTGGACGGTTCTTGAATTGTTGTACGACTTTCCTGGCCATTTTACTGTCCATTGGACCACTTTTACGACCACTCCCTTCCTTCCTTTGGACACTCAGACGCTCCTTGAAGGTTCTTATTACACGAGACACAGTTGTATTTGCAATTCCAAGCCTTTTAGCAATCCACCGGTGGGACGCCCCTGGATTTTGATTGTGAGTGCACAAAATTTTCTCACGGACAATTTCTTGTTTCGACGACATGACTAGAACTACTGAATGTATAACTATGAAACTTGGCAGATATAAATAACACACTATGGATAAGATCTACTCAAATTTCTAGGTTTTTTGCTCATACGATTCAAAAGTTACAGAAGATTTTCTGTGTGCCATTTTTATCGAATACACCCTTTAGAAGATTACTTCCTTGAACAAAGTTGTTGAGTAAATCAAGACCCACCGGTTGTAGGGCTGTTTAGTTAAAAATTATCTCACTACGTGGCGCTAGTGTACACATCAAGTTGGTGTGTAGGCTGGACCTCAAATCCTGTCCATCTAGCAAGTTGGCGTTTACGACAAAGATGGTTTAGTGAACTAGGCCTTTCGGATGGTGAATCGTTTAACTCAGAATTATCTCACTATGCGGCGCTAGTCTACCTATGAATGCAATACTTTTCTATCTTCTTCCTTTTCCTACTGCTGTAAAATTTGCTGACTCACAATATCTCTCTGAAATTATTTGTAGAAGTGCGCAATTAGATTAGATCGGTTTAGTGACATCGGCGGACTTATTGCTTGGTTCATTTACGTATTTTCCGTAGAAGATACTATAATGTATTACAATGGTGAATGGTTGTAGATCTCCACCAGTGCGTTACATTATTTTGGTGTCTTTAACAAAAGTGCCCAAATGCACCAAAGATTAAAGCCTGCCCACGTTAAATTTAGGATATTTTTCTTTCAGTGTGGACTTTGAATTATTTCACGGAACGCTGTAACGCTCCACTTATATGATAGCTGAAACTCTCCACTGAACAATTCCGTGGTACAAAGTGTTAATTTTATAGTGACATTCAGTAAAATGGCGTCAAATCAAATGGAAGTGAGCAAACGCATTTTGTACGAACGGCAGCATAATCCGAATTTATCGATACGCGATCTTGCCAAGACACAACCGAAAAGTACCGTGTGCTGTGTTTGAAAATTATTTTACCAGCGCTTGACTGTGGATCGGAAGGTTGGAAGTGGAACAAGTCGAAAAGTATGCTTCCGGCAAATGGACAAGATGGCGGTAGCCGTTATTGAAAAGAATCCCAATCTTTCTGTGCGAAATATGGCTCACAAAGTTGGGAAGTCAAAATCATACGTACAAAAAGTAGAGGATAGGCAAGGACTGAAGGTGTACAAAGTAAAAAAGATACCCAACAATGATGACAGACAAAATTATACTGCAAAAAATCGTTCTAAGAAGGTTTACGCCATTTTTTGCAAACGCTTTCTTGTATCATATATGACGACGAAACATACGTACTCGAAGACTTTTAACAGCTTTTGGGCAGAGATCAAAATTCTCACGCAGCTGGGTGGAAGCCATGCTCTCTCTCAAGCAGGTTCTCGATGAGTAGCGAACCATTCACTTTTCACTTTTCTCCTTTTTTGCTGATAATTCGATATCCTCTCTCTTGCATATGCGAAAATATCTCTCTCCATTCAACAAAAATATTTTCTCATGTCACATTTTTCACTGAAAACACGCTACCTATATCGTACACGAGGAGCATAAACCAAGGAGCAAAACTTAGGAGTCACAATATGAAGAAAAGTTGGCTTTTTATCGAATTATATGTCAGAATAAAACAAGCATGAAGACTGGTGCATTTTCAGTTGTCAAAAAGTAAGTAAAAAATAATTATCGGCATCTAGGATTCACTGAAGAAGAAACGATTTATCAGCTACTCATACTCTCCGAAAATTATAAATCGCCGTTGCTTTTCTCGCAAAAACTGCTGTGAGCGTGTAATAGTCTCTCGCTTCTCACGTTCTCATCTGTTTCTCCAAGCGGGTGGAAAAATACGTTTCTCTTCTCAAGTAGGCGAAAACTTCGGTCTCTGCTTTTGGGTCTGGCTTTTTATACCGCAATGCCGTTGCCGAGCACTTCCTGACGAAGAAGGTGTCAAAATTTCCGAACAAGTATTTGATTTGCCAGGCCATATGTAGTTGAAGTCGAAATTCTAAAAATTTCGTCTCTACCAGCACTATCAATAACGTTGTGTACGAGGAAGAATGTCTGCAAAACGCCTAATTTGGCCTCTTGTCACAATTTGAAATCCGTTTTGGAATGGAATAAGGTACAAGAGGTCAAATACGTGCCAAAAACAGCCAATCAACCAAACTGTCCAGAACAACGCCAAAAAGAGAAGTACTGGGCTCTAGTTAAGCGGAAGCTCTTCGTGATATCGTGATCGAAGGATTTTCTTTTGGCAATTTGCGTACCAATTTTCGTATTTCATTTCCGTATTTTCTCGAATAGTGGTGGGAGTGAAGGGGTGAATTTTTGTGAGCCTGGATGTTCAGATTATCTGATGAAACGGAAGACGCTCCTTATCGTTCGTGAAGAAATTCGACAACGAGAACGATGTGTATCCAATTTCAATCCATCTTGCAGCATTGGACAGAGTATAGAATGAACTTCAGGACATACAAGCAGAGATTGAAAAGTACGGCGATGT